>MNCI01036506.1:78235-100419 GCA_015680685.1 Gnetum montanum | reverse complement strand
GGTGTCCAAACTTCACCCTAAGATGTAATTTAACTAAAAAGATATTCGTATTTCAATTGTGATCAACAAACAATGAAAGTCCTGTTTGCCATATATATACACACATACAGGGAATTGTATTGTATAAAAATAAATAAATTCAATGGATGGTGAGCTCTGATAGAACCTGCAAAGACTCTTGGAAATTAAATTAAAAACAATTGACCTTTAAGATTTTAGCAGCATTTTTCATACCCAACGTTACCGCAGATTTCATAGACAAGGCTTCCTTAGCATGGCCCGCTTGCATAGTTAAACGAACATAGAATCCTGGGCTGTTTACACAATCTCCAGTTATCCCCTAAAAGCCAGCAAATTTCACATCCAGTCGACGGGAGGCATTCAAAGCTCTGCTCTTCCTCAACGTCCTCTTTACTGAAAGGTCCGTATGTTTTTGAGATTTGTGTAAAACTTCAAAGATGCTACCCTGATTTGGGATTGGACTTTTCCAATACACCCACTAATGCCCACCAACGTTTCATCAGCAGCAAAGGTGATCCGCATAGAGATAGATCTTAAAGATTAACATGAGATAGATCTTTTTGATTCAGTGCTATAATTTAACTTATAACATAGAATTATAAAATTAAGACCTTTTGTAGTAAAAACTGTAACACATTTGAAAGAGGGAGAAAAAACGTTACATGGTATTTATTGGAGAGGGCTCTTTGGAACCTTGATAAGTAAAAGCCATGGTGTTAAGGGCTGTGTCCACGGTGAGGCTAAATGCTACATACCCTGAGTTGAGTCAGGATATGTATGCATGGATGCTAAGGCCTCGCAAGTCAAATTTTTCGGTCCAATCTTTAGGATTGCGCCGATGTTAAGTTTTAATGTCCTCCAACACATTGTGCAGGTGGCCATTTAGGCATTTACAAAGGCACCTGCATATTCAAACATAATTATTGGCGGGTCTGGCATTTAAAATGTACATCAAAAGTAAGGCGGGGACACTTGACGCATTCATGAATAAATATTCATGAAAATGAATCTGATTATAATCTACGTTTTCTTGTACTGGTATGACCAGTTTTTTTTGTCTTTCGTTGCCAGGGGTGATGCACTGATCACACCTGAGCAAGCGTGGCAAATTAATATTTGGGTACATGAATTCTTTGATTATCTGCTTTTAACAGCGCAGGTGTGCATATCATCTACGTGAAGACGGGAGTTTACCAGGAGTATGTTTTGGTGCCCGGTTCTGAGAAGAATATTACCGGAGGTGCTTGGAATAGTGCTGCGCACCTGCTGGCCGGCATGGTCAGAGAGGCCGTGGTTAAGGAGCTCTATGACTGTGCTAGTATTGTCCCCGGTGACAATGTCTGTACCCTCCACGTTGGTTACAGTCATTGCAACGTGTGGCCTTCTTTGAGCGTGCAATACGTTCGAGCTAAACATGAGCGCAGATCCTGGATTTAGCATTTCAAACATGCACTCCAACAGCGGTTTGGCTTTCACTTTTTGTGGCTTTGTGTGCTGGTTCCAACTGACGTGTAAGAGGTACAAAGTGACCAGCAACAGAGGAAAGGGGCAGCGAAAATCAGAATTGATAAAAACCTTCCATAAGCATCTGCTCTCTAGATTCATTAAGGACTAGTCTGGGAGGTGCTACCAAAAGAAAGAAGTTCTATTTGAAGCTACAATGGATCAAAAGAAAGAAGTTCTATTTGAAGTTGCAACCTTTACTTGTTATTTCAACAGTTGAATGATTTAATCTCTGTTATGTTTTAATCATTTTCTTTTTAATTACAAACCCCTTAAATTCTGGACACCTGAGAAAAACTTGTTTTAGGAGACTATGGCATAACGCAATTCCCATATGGATACGAAACCCAAGAATAGTCTCTGTTTGAAAGGGCTATGCCACATTTTAAAGAATAATAAACTAAGTAAAATAATTGAATATTGTTACAATTTTAAGGTACAATAAATAATTGAAAAGAAAAATTCAAATTTTTCTTGATCTGGCCCTGTTTGCTATGGGTCAGTTGTGGACGCTGCCGCACCACCTGTTTTCTATCAGTCAGTTGTGGACGCCGACGTGTAATCACCGATCATAACTGCCACGGAAACTGATGCACTGCTGTTTGGTGTCAGCCTCTGAAAACCATACTGAAAACCCGTCAGAGAGCTGGAACGAAACACTGTCGCTCTCGTTTCAGAGCAGCCAGTCGCCACCAACCGCTGACAGCTCCATAAAAACCCACCGCTGTTGGGCGTCTGTTGTTGCCCCTCCATACGTCCAGAGAAAATGCTGCATTGCTGTCAGACGTGCCATTGTCTACCTGCATGCGTTTGCCGCTGATGTTCGTCGCGTGATCTATGCCTGCCTGAGAAGAAACCCATCAACGACCATCAACCGTGTCAGTTACCGCAGCCACCCCACGTCTTACGTAACTCCCACCATCGTCATGACGTCTTTACGGTTTGGTTGCGGTTGCAGGATTATTGATGTAGATGTACATGAAAACACAGACCATCAAGACAAGAACAAGCATCATAGCCAAAACATTTTCATTCTTGCCACTGGTGTCTAAATTTCAACAGCCATAATCAAGGTTTTCTACTGTTAGCAATCGCTGCTGCAGCTTGAAGTTTTCATCTCTCAGGTAACTGCAGGGGTATTTCTAGAGGTGGGAGTTTGCTCAGAGTGGTATCAAACTGTTAATGACTGCCAACAAGACCGTGCTTTTTAATATTTCTGTAATCATAGATTTTGTCTTATCCACGTTATATGATACTCTCGAAGGCTACATGGAGTGGGTCAGGCATGGCATGGTTGGCAACGTTAACTGCTCCTAAGTCCCGTTTTTCTACGTATATAAAACAGGCGTTATTTTTAACCAAAAAAAATAATATAAACTCTTAAATTTCTAGCTATGTACCCATAGTTGTAGCTAGGTGGTGACTGATTATACAGCTGTGATCATCTTTAGATTTAATGTAATAAATTTCTAAGATTCTATGCAATGATTTTTCATCCTTGCATACATTTCAAGTGTTACTCACATTGCAAATGCATTCATAATATACAATTTTAAAAGATTTTCCCTGCAGATCAATTATTTAACCTTGATCACTCTAACCACACAACATTTTCATTCATAATTCACCTAGCCAACTTCACCAAAAGTGCCGTATTTGAATAATGTAATTTTGTAAGTACTAGTACATTCTCATAAATGAGAAACCATATCCCAATTCACTAGATGAATATTTTCTTTTTTCTTACCTTCTATTTGTTGAGAAACATTATAAATGTGTATGGAGAAAGATTCATTTCTCCCAGGGGACAATATAAACTTCCATGAAAAATATAATCCAAGTCTAAGCATTTTTTTAAATATAAAATTTAGTAAACTTATGAAGAGATGAAATGAAACCCCTATATCTTTATTTGTGTATCCACAATGAAACAAATGAATTCAAAATTATAGTCCATATAGTGTAGGTTTTTTTTTCTTTGTTTTGTGAATGATTCTCTACCTTGAGTTTGTCTTATCGTGTGAAGGAAGCTTAGAAAGTGGATAAGGCAAAATTCAACAAATAATAGTTTTGATTTTTGGTTTTTATACAAAGTTATGATAATATCTGTTGATCATGGCCCCCTGCTTACCATGGGTGTTGTTGGCCTTGACACCTCTTTGTTTATATTAAAAGTCCATGTCATTTTTAATCTAAGTTATTGATCATCTTGTATGCTCTATTCTAAACTAGTTTAATGAACAATTTTTTTTTTGTTAAAGTCATTTTAATAAATATTTATTTTTCTACCATAGTTATTTTAAATTAGCAGTTATTTTATTTTAATTTCATTGTCAAGTTAAAATTATCAGCATCATTGAATTTCTAAATTTCCTACCCATACAAGAAGCACCTTAGACAATAATCTCTTAAAACAAGTTTTGTTAAGTGTTCTTGTGCAACCAAAATTTATACATCAATACATAGTAATAATTAGCAGTCAAATATTTTTAAATAAGTCTCACCTTTGGCTTTATGAAGTTAAGCAACTCATCTGGTATTTTAGAGTTTCTTTGTAAAAGATTCCTAAAATGCACATAATGATTTGCTTTTATTACAAAGTGAGAGGCTTGTTGTTTGCAAAAGCTGTAATCTGTAATAACTTGAAATTCTCGTTGATACATAGATTTGGAGTTTTGCACAAATTCCTCTTCTCAAAACTGCAGCCGAGTAAATTAACTAAATTTACAGAAAGGCCTTGAAGCGATTAATGATGATGCTTAAATAGTCGAAAAATATCAGTCACATCAAGTTAAAACTCTTTAAATATTATATAAGTATTTAACAACAGTAACCTTTGAAAGTTCGTCCAAGTATTGTTCTGGAGTTAACAACCCACGACCGACAAAAGACCTCTCTAATGGAGTAGACACATGAAGGTAGAAGACCTCTCTAACGGAGTAGACACATGAAGGTAGAATGTGCGCATTTGTGCAGTTTTAATGTTGTACATCAAAAATTTTTAAGGACACAATAGCCAAACTGTGTGTTATGTGTGCGATGTGTGCGAAAATCAGGTAAAAATGAGAGGGAATGAGTCAAGTTTTTATTTAATACTGCCACTTCACGGTACTTTGCACACTATATTTTATATTTAAAATCAAAATGAAATGGAATGAGTCAAGCTTTTATTTAATACTGCCACTTCACGGTACTTTGCACACTATTTTATATTCAACTTTTATTTTTTGATGACCTTTCAATGAAAACTGGATTTCCCAGTTGGAGACTTCAAGGCCAAAGATGGATCACTACAGATCCAATTTCCGTGCCCATCCCGCAGGTGGTGGCCCAGGCAGAAAACGCGCGGCTGCTAACCCCCTTTTCCCGTCAGGAACTTCACGCCGCGTTGAAAGATATGTAGGCGAATAAGGCGCCCGGCCCGAATGGTTGGCCCATTGAATTCTTCTGAGAGTATGAAGAGGTGCTTGGCGCCAACCTTCTTGATGCCTTTAACTACATGCTGCCTGGCAGCAGGTCCGCAAAGAAATTAACTGCTCCCACGTGGTCCTCATGCCTAAAAACGAGTTGCCCACTGCACCGGGGCACTTCCGGGATGCTGGTGGCCAGACTGCGCCCTCTCATGCCACGTTTGGTGGGGAAAAACCAGGCTGCATTCATTAAGGGCCGCCACCTTCAGGATCAAGTTCTGTTACTGCAGGAAATCCAGCACTCCCTTCGTCTAGCGAAATTTCCAGGCCTCTGTATCAAGCTAGACATCACGAAGGCCTACGACACCGTTAGTTGGGCAGCCCTGCGGAAAGTTATGATTGCCAAAGGGTTGGACAAGGACTTTGTGGAGCTCTGCTTACAGATTCAACGGAGTGGCAGGTACTCCCTGGATATAGATGGGCACTTATGGGGTTTCCAGGGAACCGGCCGCGGGCTGCGGCAGGGCAATCCCCTCTCCCCTCTCCTCTTTCTAATGCTGATGGATCTCCTACAAAGCTTTTGTGTGGACGAAGGCGTCCAGGGTCTCGACATACAAGGGGTGTGTTGCCTCACCGCTCACTACGCGGACGATACCATAATCTATGTCAGGGCTGCCGTGCCGCAGGTCAAGGCGCTGATGAGGGCAGGTCAAGGCGCTGATGAGGGCGCTGGACAGGTTCCAGCGGGAGGTTGGGTTGCGCTTTATTTCACACACACGCACCCCGCTGTGCGCAGCATAATTATTCAAATCCTAGGGATTCTGCCGTGTGCAGCGGTGGATCAATATCTGGGCATCCCCATCCACGACTGACATTGAAGACAAACCTGGCAGGCCTTACTGATGCGTATTCAGCAGCGCACGGTCCATTCGATGAATCAATTCCTCTCCCGTAAAGGAAAGATTGTGCTGGCTACCATTGTGCTAGGGGCAATGGCCAGATTCGGGGCTTCGTCGTCACAAAGATTGACGCGATCTTGCGTCATTTCGTGTGGTCCGGCAGGAAGGGGGGAAAGAAAATGCACCTGGTGGATTGGGCTACCGCTGCGCAGCCTCGCGAGGCCGGGGGGTTGGAATTCTCCCCTTTGCGGGGGAGGTGGCGTTGGGCAGGCAGCGCCTGGTTTGGAGGCTTTCCACCACGCAGGAGGACCCCTCCACTTGGGCGCAACTTTTGAGATGGAAATATAGGCCCTGGAGGGCTACGGGCTCAGACTCTCCTGTGTGGAAGCAGCTGTGTGCACATGTGGTGGCGACGGGGACGCTGACGCCCCCCTTCATCCCCTACAGTACCTCAGGGCCCGGTTCCCTTCGGACCCTCGCTGGCGGCGACTCTGGCAAGGGTCAATCCCAGAAAAGATCAAGGTGTTTGGTTGGCTGATCCTTCACAATGCCCTTCCTGTCCGGATGTTCCTGCAGCGCAGAGGCCTAGGGATCAGTCCGCACTGCCCCCTGTGCACTCGTCGAGCCTCACCGTGCTTTGGATTCTGTGGAAAGCCCGTAATGATTCCGTCTTCAAAGACGTGGCGTGCCCCCCCCGGGCGACGTTATGTGCCAGATTCAGGAAGCTCTGGAAGGAGCTAACGAGCGCGAGGGGTGGGGGCCCCTATATGGACGGGCCCAGAAGGGTCGGGGACCCTGTGCAGGGCACTCCCCCCGGCGACTGAGGGGACCAGCGGTAGACAGAGCCATATGCTGGTGGGGTCGAATGCAGGCGCCTCGGGGACGGCGCGTGGCATTCCTTCTGCCTCTGGAGCTGAGGCAATGAAGGATACCCATTACCCGGACGCTGATCAGGATCAGCATCGTCCAAGGCCGCCTCAGGTGAAGGACCCACCGGATACCACGCTCAGCAACCCGAAGAATACGACTCCAACCCCTCGGCCTCAACACGCACAACGCTGGTTTGAGGGCATCCTTCAGAATGGCAGGACTGGAATCGCCCAGAGAATCGGCGCCGCCTCGCTGCGTGGTTGGCTGCGCATGCACCGGGTGGCCTGCAACAGCCCAGCAGGTAGTTGTTCAGAATGGCAGGACTGGAATCGCCCAGGTGATCACAGAGAATCGGCGCCGCCTCGCTGCGTGGTTGGCTGCGCATGCACCGGGTGGCCTGCAACAGCCCAGCGGGTAGTTGTTTCTGCCGGCTCCCGTGTGTGTTGCAGGGTCGGCTTTTGTTGTTGTTTTCAGTGTCCGTGGTCTTTTTTTTTCTTGCCAGATGCGCTGTTTCCCCGGCCCCTGGATTATGTCCTGTGGGACGTGGGATCTGGCGCTGAGTGCTGGGTGGTGTGTGGTCCGTCCCTTTCGGTCATGGGGGACTCTTGCTGTGGGGCCACGATTGTTGGCCCGCGCTACGTTGCAGGCGTAGCTCACCATTTTTTTTCGGAATAGATTTCGCTCGACCTTTTCCTAAAAAAAAAGATGGATCACTACTAATGGTAAATTGCTTCAATTTGCATTAAAAATTAACTCATGCTGCTAAGATGCTCTTTTTGTTCTATGAAACCCAGAAAAAAAAAATCTAAGTTTTTGGATATGTATTTTAGTTTCTACACGTTTTAAGTTCCCACCATGTTTTAAGTCCCTCCATTAGCCAAGTTCCCATCATGTTTTAAGTCCTCCTTAAATTAGCGAAAAATGCACAGCTTTTTTTCCATGTGCCCTATGACCAGCATTTTGCAAAATTAAATGCTTTAGATTAGCATGGCATCACAACGCACTCCACTGCCATGTGTATAGGACATGAGTCATCTACCTTTATTGGGTGCAGCATGCATACCATGGCATGCCATTAAAAAAATATTTAAACATGTCTTCCACTTTAGTTGAAAGTCCAAAAACCAGCACCTCTACCAGATTCTTTAAAGGCAAAATTTTCATTCTGTTTTTCTTTCATTTTCTATTTTTTTTTAAAATTTTGTTCATCACAGATCGTTTCATCTCTGTTTTCAACATTTTTTGTATTGGGTTGCAGTATCTTACAATTTTTCCCTTTCTATTTTAAGGGGAACTCCACCCAGTGTCAAGCCATTTTGAATGCAATTTTCATTAAGAAAAAAATTAAGATTGTAACCGAAGGGAAAAAAATAAGGAAATTTACAAAGTCAGTCAAAATCAAGTAAGTGAAAAGAATTAAAAAAATATAAAACAAGTTAAAAATGAAAGAAAAAAAAGCATTATAGAGAGGAAATAAAGAATATGGAACACTTCCAAGAATTTGCAAAGAAACTAGTTTAGTTGCACAAGTGTTTTTATTTTCTTCTTCCCACAAAAAGAGAGTTGTCAATGAATTTGTGCTAATTTAAAAAGGAAAAGACTTTGAATGACATGCATTCATTTTTATTTTTATTTTGAAATTAAAATGACTCATAACATCCTTGGCATAGCATTTAGGTATGACATAAAAAGGACTAAAATGACATTTACTTATAATATAAAATGGGAGAAGTAAAAGTAGTTGTTGGAGTTTTACCACTAAACTAATATCTTATTGTTAAATAGGAGAAATAAAAGTTACCAACATGAATGAAGTGGCAAAGGAACTCACCCTATGTATATAGGGGAGAAAGAATTGGGATAGATAGCTCCAAAAATTAAAATCTCTCAAAATTGCAAAACTAACCTAAAATAAAATAAACATGAAACTAGATTTGAAAGCTTCCTAATAATAAAGGAATAATGTAATCATTTCATTTTTTTGGTTTATTTAATAAATTAAAAGTTACTTGAAGTTGAGAGTTAAACCTATTTAAATAAAATATGCTACATATCAATTTCTAATTTATTTAATCATGAAATAACATGTTATGAATTTTATAACTTAGCATTGTCTACCAAAACAAAGTCCCATAATATGAAGCTTCCAAATCAAGAGTCTTACTCTTATGGTAGCACCTCATTATTAATTGTACTATATGTTCTCATTTTTGCCACCATCATCCTAGCCTTATCCTAACTATATGAGGTTGAACTTGAAATAATACCAAGTACAATATTAAATGTAATCAAATCAGAAAAAATATCAATAATATAAGACAAAAATACATTTATATTAATTTCCCAGTTAAACAATGGACTAAAGTCTTGGACTTGCCCCATTCTATTAAACATAGAAAGATATATGAGACTTAAGAAGGTACACAAATTAACCAAGGTTCAAACCCAAGTATTTTAAGTATTAAAAAGATCATGAATCTATTTTCAACTAGAGACCAAGAATTCAATATTTTTTTTAATAGTTCAAAAGTTCACAAATCAAACATGGACCCAAGGGTACTCATATATTTTCTAGTGAAACCAATGTTTCTACAAATATCCTTTGTTTCTAATTAAGATACTCCAACTTGTTATGGTTGTTTCTAAGTCATTTCAAGAATCATTCTTATCAAAATCATTTAGGCTTAAGAGTGGATGGTAGGTAGGGAGATCCAATAACAAAATTTTGCAAAGTTTAGATTTAAGTACAAGAAAATAGTCAAGATACATGGGAATGAGAATAAATTCAAATTACCAACTTATGCTATCACTAAATACATATCACTTATAAGAGATAATACTAATAAACTTAATTCTTTAATGCTACTAGATACATTTCAGTAAGTTACCTCTAATTTTCTTGACTAAATCATAGGATTATATTATTGGAGGTACTATTATTGTTGTTGTTGTTGCTACTATTATCTTATATAAGTGAATGCAATTTTTTTGTTGAAGTATTTTGTTAAAGTTCTATATCCTTTGCCTTTATTACTAGTTAAGCTTAGTTAGATCTTTTGTATATTTCATGATTAAATATTAAAATCTAGTTACACCCTAAGTTTCTCTTTCTATGAGTTATCATACTTTTACAAGAATTTGACTACAAATATTTTATTTTTTAATGCAAATTGAATTACGTGTATTTAATCTTTATTATGCACATTTTGTCATGTATGTTTATTCTTTACTATGCATATTTAGTTATGCATATTTTATCATGTGCATGTTATTATATCATACTCTATTCATTGAGCTTTGGACCCTAACCCTATCTAGATCATATCCCTTGTTACTTTTTTTTTCATTTACCTAAAAATCAAAGTTTATTTTTAATCATAATTAAATATTGCATAAAATAGCTTTGTTAATGAAGTACCTTAGGGTGGTGTTCTACCTAAAATCTAACCTTACTAATGTGTCTAGGATATTTAAAAACATTAATCTTAATTCTTCTTTTGCTAAAATTGGAGCTATGGTTCTTAAGATGTCACATTTTTAGTTTGCTAAAATTTCCTTAAAAGTTCAACATTTGATTTGTGTGACTATGATGAGTGATGTTCAAACATGATTTTGATATATGGTTGTGTAGTGCACTAATATTATAGGTTCAAACAAAATTTCACTTGGAGTTCATATGTACTCCCTATGCATGTTTGAATCTAGAGGGTATTAGCTAGAAAGGAAAGAAAAGAAATAAAATTTTGAAAAAGTTTATGAAAAAATGTAAATTAAAAATCCAATTTAAAAATAAGGTACTTGAAAGAAACCATGTGAATGTGGAAAAGTTGCATGTAAAAGAAAAGCATAGAAGTATAACATAAGTTATATATATAAAACATGTATTATCCAAGTAAGACTTATTCTTAACTATAGAAGAAATACTAGCTGTAGAGGCAATGACCATAATCATGGGGGATCCCACCACCAAGGCGACAATATTTCAACTGAAAACCAAATCCTTATAGATACTATGTATAACATCTTATATCTCTTGAAAGTACTTATGATCATGCTTTCTCCTCTTACTATCCAATTGAATACCACAGACCTATAACCTCATGCATGGAGTCACAACCTTACATGTTTTAACTAGCAACAAGTCCATCTTATTAAACTCCTAATTTTTTTTATCACTAGTACTACTACTACTAATGCAAGGAAAATTACCAACACAACCTCAACAGAAAAGTGCTACCAATAATGAATGTAAATCTAGGAAATGTCCTTTCTTTAGGACATGTTCAAAAAAGTTTGATAGAGTAGGAACTTCATCCAACCATATTCCTTCTATGATAGATTCTCATGTAATCATCTTGCTTTCATAACAACCAAACCAAAATTTTATAACTTTTATGTTAAATAATATACTATCAGATTCGATAAAAGTAGGAACTCTTTCTAAGAAAAAAAATAGATCTTGGAAACCTTTTACTTATTTATAAATTGCTAGAAATTTACCATGTAAAGCTCTACTAGAATCAAATTCTGAAGTTAATTTGATATCTCAAAGAACATACGAGACATGCAAATTTCCACCATTAAAGAAGTATAACATAAGACTAGGGCTTGCAAATCAATTAGTTACCATTCCTTTGGGATAGGTAGAAGATGTGGTATCCACTATCAATGGATGGTCTTATTATTGGTGACCATTTGGAACCACCAATGTTTTCCTTCAGTCTTGTGATTGGGATCATGAGAAACGAAGGTGTCCTTTCAAACTTGAGTTTAGGTGTTTGCTGGTCTTGGGAAAAACCAAGGTCCAAATACTTCTAAATAAACTTAGTTGTAATAGAGCAAACTAACCATAAATGTATGTTTACTATTCTAAATGTTGAAATGATTATGTTTGTGTATGAAATTGTTGATGCGTAAATTTTGGACACGTGAACACTTGTGAAAACTCGTTTTAGGAGATTATCGCCTAGGGCACCTCTCGTATGGGTACAGAAACTCGGGAATAGTCTCAGCTAGAAAGGGCTATGGGACAAAACAATAATAATAATATTTTTAAGCAAAATATTAAAAACTTAAATTTAATTTAAGTTAAGTTCTATTATATCTTGAAAACATAGTAAATTAATTAAAAATAAAAATTAAATATTCGTGCAATTTTTGAGTACAATAATCAATACGAAACAAAATAGAAATTAAATTAAAATTTATCTCGTGCTCTACTTTTTTGGTTCCTGATGTGGGTTCTACTCAGGATCTCCTACTCTTGCTCATTGGGAGAGGAGAGACCTCCATTGTCTACCACCCTATCTGCTGCAATAGCCTGAACACAGATCACAGTTTTATCAGCCACCAGCCATCCACTGTAACAAGCGTCTTCTGTTTCCTACTGCACTAGCACTGCTGTTGTTGACCACCTGCCTGCATCTCACGTGTACGTTTTCCTGCTATTTTCTACAACGTAGAGAGAGACTACCGTGTGCAAGAGACTTGCAGCTCTTGAACAGAAAAATCTTGCGAAAGAGACTTGCGACTCTTGAACAGAGAAAAATAATCCCCCTGTTAAACTCTGGCATCCCCCCTCTTTATAGAGGCCCTGCGAGAGAAACCCTAATCCTAAACCACCAGCTGCCTTTGCCATGTCAACCGCAATGCGGGAAAACTGAAATAAAAAAAATTAAGCCTTAAGTTTTATGGTTTATGTCGAGATTTTTTTATTTTTATTTTTTTTATTTTTTAAAGATACTCTGCTGACAAGGAATTTAAAAATAGATCAAATCAAATTTTCTTAATTCTAGAATCATTAGAAGCACCATAAATAATCAAAGTAAACAGATAAGATAACATCATGGAATCAATGCATTCAATAACTTTACAACTTTGTAAAACTGTTAAAGCCATTTATAAATTGTGTTCCACAGAATGTCCTCCAACTTTACTCATGTTGTTATAAATTTGAATGTTCAGCTACCGTGGCAGTTAAAGGTTTCATGTGCATTTGGAAGATAGCTTTTCTTGTTTATGTACCCAACATAGTCCTCTTCGCAAAAAAGATCTACGTTTTTGAGAACCAGGCCACATTTTTGAGCTTCTTGTGTGATCTGTCACTGATCGTAAGGGTGCCCTGTTTGATGTGTGATATGGATTTCACTAGAAGGTTTCTTTTCCAACGTCACTGCATTTCTGAGAAACATTTTGACAAACTTCCTATATCTTATGATGTGCTTTGGGTTAGACTCCTATTTGATTTTACCAAATCCAAGATGTGGGAAGTTAAAAACAATTCTATCGAATCTCATTTGTTTCAAATGCGAATGATCCTTCATCTTTGTTGCATCCACATTATGCAAAATTTTAGCTCCAAAATATTACAAGGCCGATAAAATTTGTCTACATTATGAAGAATAGAAACACGAGAGAAGTTCTTGACTATCCATTGAAGTACAAATCATTCTGTGTGCGGAGCTGAAGGCCTTTGCTAAAGAAAGCGAGGATGAAAAATCTCCTTCACCAATAAGAAATATATCATGCTTGCTGGAGTAAGGTCTGATACTTCATTCCAGTTTCAAAGGCCATCATAATTTGATGTTGTTAAACTCTGCAGAAAGAGCATTGAAGGCTTTGATAGCAGTGCTTGTCTTTGCTAACATTTTAGAAATGGCAATGTTTCCCCAATGAATACTTTCACCAATGATGACTGATGCCCCCTGAAATCCTACATGAAATCGTACAACGACAGAAGAAGAAGAAAAAGCTTCGGATACCCTGAATTTGGGCATGCCCAAATTTCTCCTGACCAAGATGCTTTCAATCAAAACATGCACAATCTTCGCCAAGTCCTTCAAAATGCATTTTGTTGAATTCCTATGAATTTGATTTGTGCATTTTGACTACTTTGCAACTATAATTTTCTACATGTGCATTGATAATGGCCCCATGCCTAGCATGGGTGAAGTTGACCTCAACACTTAGCCCCCAAACTACAAATTGCATGCAATTGCAAGGACCATAAAATTTTCAATAAAAATGCAACAGATGGGGAAACAAAAACAACATGAAACCAAAAATGCGAACTTGAAAATAAACTATAATGTTCTAAACATGATCAAAATAACCAAATAATCAAAAGAGACACCGACATAGGCCATTCAAACAACCATTAAAATATAAATATGTAATTTATTGTTATTTTAACTAAGATTTATAGATATATATGTGTAATTAATATATTTGTAGATATATACTTAATCTCTCATTCTCAATATTCTCACAAGGTAACAGTAAAAGTATGTAGACTATTTTGAGCATGTGACTTATACAAAACTTAATGAGGAGGATGAGCTAAAACTCATGTTAGATCATAGTAAGCCACAACTTTCAAATTTTTCCTTGGTTTTTTTTTTTCAAAAACTTAAATTTAAAAGGGGAAACGGAGGTTACGGTGAGAATTGCTACCAGACCCCATCACACTCAAGAACTTATTACAGTGCCAATGAACATGGTCCACATTTATCGTTTTGTTTTTTTTTAAGGAAACTTTGCTCATGGTGTACTTCATTCTTGAGGTAGGAATTCCAACACTAGTCTAGCTGATTAGCTACACTGCCAAAGAGCATGGTCCTTTTGAAAACTTTTCCCATGGTGCAGTTCAACCCTCATGTATGTGCCTTTGATTAGTGGCATCATAGCAGGTCTTCTGTNCCTCATGTATGTGCCTTTGATTAGTGGCATCATAGCAGGTCTTCTGGGTGGCTAAGGGTTCTCAAGTATAAATGAACACACTTCACCCCATTGTTCACAGGATAGCCATGGATCATCATACCTAAGGGCTTGGGTTTATGAGAGGAAAGGATAGAATTTTCCAAGGTCACCTAGTAATTATGACTAACCACTCTCCAACATAACATATCCTACACTCACATGATCATGATAATAACATGATAAGTTTGTATAAATCAAATGCTCCATAATCTAACATAACAAATAAACTGAAACCTTGTAATCAATTGGAAAGAGTTATAGTATTTATAAAATATAAAGTGGATTTTATAGCATTATATAATAGTAATAGTAAATTATATTACACCTACATTATTTTCCAATGGTGTTAAGATGACCCAATATCAAGTAACTCAAATGACAAATGATTATTAAAATCATATGAAGAACACAATAATCAAAACAATATGCTAAGAAAGAATTGATGAAAATGCAAGCAAAATATGGACAGTCAACAATATACATATGAAATGCAAAGAAAAAGGGGAAGAAAACATGCAACTAAGAATCTACCAGATGCCCACGTGGGGTACCTGAGTAGAAATGTTTCAAATAAAATGCATTAAAATTCCTATTCAACCTATATCCTTGCAAATCAGCAATCTTAAACACATTTGGGGTAGTGATGTCTACAATTTCGAATGGACCAGACCACATAGGTGAAAACTTAGTTTGAGGGCCAGTTTGACTAGACACTCTATCTCTCTTAAGGACTAGATCCCCTACTTGAAAATTTTTAGCTGCATATTTTTTATCGATCCATCTCTTGACAATTTGGTGATGCTTAAGATTATGAAAATCAAGACCTACACTTATCTTGCTTGATCATTTTCTATAAAGTTTTTCTTTAATATAAGTTTCAATGATAGGTCTAGGTTTTGGTGAGTCATCCAATATAGCTTTTCTAAGAGAATGTTCCATGGATGTGTTGTTAAAATTTAGCACACATTCAAATGTTTTAAGAGGTAAGGTCTTATTTATATCTATGTCTTCCTCTAAAGGTGGTGGATCACTTAGACAAAATCCATCGTGTTGTTGATAAGGCAAGGTGTCTCCATAGTTTTCTTCACCTTCTCTAGAACTTTGATAAGATTGGATAGGATCTGCATAAGAGATAGGATTTTCTCTAGTTCCACTCACATAGTCATCTTCAACATGTTCACTAGACTCAACCTCAATAACCCCAACATAAAGATTAGCATTTTGATCTTCCAAAGATTGATTTTGTTGATCCAAGTTTGTTACTACTTGTTTGTAGAAGGGTTCTTGGGGTATAGTTATGTATTCATATTTTTCTTTGTAGGGATCAATAATTCTGAGAAATCTGACCTAAAGAAGCCCCCAAACTTAGCTCCAAAAGTCCTAGATAAGAGCATACCATATGTCGGTTTCATGTCAACTACTAGGATATCCGTATAACATGTAAATGTAGGGTATTGCTTAAGTTGTACCTTTGCTCCTTTTAATAACCCTACCACAGGTACGTTAGATCCATCGAGTTGAATCACACTTCTAGTTTGTGCTATCATTTGTGCTCCTAAAGCGTTACAAACGTGAAGAGGCATAACACTAACAGTTGCATTGGAATCCATTAAACAATTATGGACATTCTTTCCTAAAATAATCAAAGTGGTTAGGAAAGGGGGATGGTCCTTTTTGCTAGACATGGAATTATTCACGTTTTGTATTGATAATGTGTTAGGACTTTCTGCAAAGTGAACTTGCCTTTCGGGAAATTGAGATTTTTCTCTTTGGGCTACGGGTATATGAACCATATCTCGAATCAATTTTTTCATTTTGTTAAAGTGTAGGAGGTCATACATCGAAATGTTGGCTTTAACTCTTTTTAAGTCCTCAACCAAATCATAATTCTTATGTTCATCTTTGGCTTCTTGTTGAGATGGAACTCTTCTAAGTATAGAAGGGGGGTTTGGTCGTTGTGGGGAAATTACCTGGGATTACCCAGATTGGTTGTTTGCATTGTTTTGACTAGGAACTCTTCTGTTTGGAGGTGTATAAGGATTGTTCCTAGTTTGTTGTTGTGTAGCATTCATAATGTCACTAATTTTACGGTAGCGAGTGTTGTGTGGGTTAGGGTCGCCTACCATAACTTGTTCTAATGAGGAAACCTCTTCATTTTCTATCTCATGAGGTACATTAAGGACCATGATAGGGGTTTTCCCATTTTGTTGCCCTTGGGTATTGTCACCATACAATGCCATGAATTGAGGACAAGTCTTTTCAGAATGTTGCCTCGTATTATGAAGACGACAATAATCATCGTTGATTGATGCACTTGGTTTTTTTGGTTGTATAGGGCTTTTGTTATTGTTTCTCTTTATCTCAACCACTTCATTGGATAGTTTTTGTAGTGAAGTCAGTATTTGGGTCATTTGATTTTGATTTTGGTTTGGTGGTTCAATAGAATTTGATATCCCGTTTGGGTTGATAATGGATTGAATCAAGGCTTTTGATTGGTCATCATTCAAACTAGTGTTGGATGGTAAGAATGAAGAGGACATAGGGCCTTGTGAGTAATTACTTAAAGGTTGAGTTGATTGAAAGGGAAAAACATCTTAAGGCATAACATTAAACATTTGAAAAGTTGGTAGGAGTGGGTTTGATTGCATAGGGTTACTAACACTCATTATCCCAAATTGGGTTTGGATGTTGTTCATAAGGGTTATTTGCTCTAATTCCACAGCTTTTGACATTGCACCTTATATTTTCATTATGTTGGGATCAGATTTGATAGCATAAGCAAAGAATGGATCAATAGTAGAGAGATAGAAGTTGAGGATACCATCTGGTTGTGGTTGCATCTCATTTAGTACATAGGCTAGTTGATGAAGTAATCTAAGGTTATAATCCCTAACATTTTCCCCAGGTAGCTTTCTTAGGCTAGTAAAGTTGCTTGATGCGATAGCAGAGCTTGTAAATTTGTCAAATTGATTTAAAAATTTGTTTTTGAATTCTTGCCATGTGTTAATAGAGGCATCAGAAAGCATTAAGAACCATTGGGTTGCTTTGGTCCTAAATGTTGTTACAAACACTCTACATGCTACATCATTATGTACAATGTTGTAGATTCCTAGTGAGGTTTCAAAATATTGTATGTGTTGGCGGGCATCATTTGTAGAGGTTGTAAGATCAAAGAATAGATTTATTTTTTGAAGGGATTTTGGTATGTCATGGTAATTATGAAAGTTAAAAGGGTTTCTTATTAAGGGAGCCGGGGGTTGATGGGCTACCATCTTAGTCCGAGGTTTTTTAAGAATTGAACTTGGAAAAAGTGAAGCTCGTTGTTTTCTCAAAGTAGATTGATGAGTAGCTGGTTGACTAGGGGTAGGAGTATGAGTTCTTTATTGAGATATTCCGTAAGAAAAGTTACTCATAAAATGAAAAATAACAGGAAATGTAAAATGCTAATAAATTGTGAAAATTAAAGAAAATGAAAAAAAAAACATTTGAATGCTATATATTTTTTAAAAAAAGTAAAATTGAAATTACAAAATTTCCAAAATGTAAATTGAAAGTAAAATGATTTAAATCACCTCAATTAAATTTTAGAAAAAAAAATTTAAAAAATTGCTAGAATATAAATTTGGAGATTTGAAAATGAAACTAAAATAAAGCAATAAAACTAAATATAGGGAGGCAAACATAAAATAAACAGTAAAAAAGATGATAATAATTTTTTTTCTTAAAAAAAGAAACATAAATGAAAAATAAAGAAAAGGTTGAGAAACTGCTCTCCTTCTAACACAAAAAAGGTGTTTGATGCGTAAATTTTGGACACGTGAACACTTGTGAAAACTCATTTTAGGAGACTATCTCCTAGGGCGCCTCCCGTATGGGTATGGAAACTTGGGAATAGTCTCAGCTGGAAAGGGCTATGGGACAAAACAATAATAATAATATTTTTAAGCAAAATATTAAAAACTTAAATTTAATTTAAGTTAAGTTCTATTATATCTTGAAAAACATAGTAAAATAATTAAAAATCAAAAGTAAATATTTGTGCAATTTTTGAGTACAATAATCAATACGAAACAAAATAGAAATTAAATTAAAATTTATCTTGTGCTCTACTTTTCTGGTTCCTGATGTGGGTTCTACTCAGGATCTCCTACTTGGGAGAGGAGAGACCTTCGTTGTTTGCCACCATATCCACTACAACAGCCTGAACACAAACCACAGTTTTATCAGCCACGAGCCATCCATTGCAACAAGCATCTTCTGTTTCCTGCTGCGCTAAAATCCTACGCGAGAGACTTGCGGCTCTTGAACAGAAAAAAATAATCCCCTCCGTAAACTCTGGCTTCCCCCCTCTTTATAGCAGCCCTGTGGGACAAACCCTAACCCTAAACTGCCAGTTGCCTTTGCCACGTCAACCGCAATGCGGAAAATTGAAATAAAAAAAAATAAGCCTTAAGTTTTATGGTTTATGTTGAGATTTTTTTTTATTTTTTATTTTTAAAGGTACTCTGCTCACAAGGAATTTAATAATAGATCAAATCAAATTTTCTTAATTTTGGAATCATTAGAAGCACCATAAATAATCAAAGCGAACAGATAAACTAACACCATGTAATCAATGCATTCAGTAACTTTGCAACTCTGTAAAACTGTTAAAGCCATTTAGAAACTGCGTTCCACAGGTGCCCCAATAAATTTTAGAATGTCCTCCAACTTTGCTCATGTTGCTATAAATCTGAATGTTCGGCTACCATGGCAGTTACAGGTTTCATGTGGATTTGGAAGATAGCTTTTCCTGTTTATGTACCCAGCATAGTACTCTTTGCAGAAAAGATCTTCGTTTTTGAGAACCAAGCTGCATTTTTGAGCTTCTTGTCTGATCTGCCACTGATCGTAAGGATGCCCTGTTTGATGTGTGATATGGATTTCACCAGAAGGCTTCTTTTCCAATGTCACTGCATTTCTGCGAAACATTTTGACAAACTTCTTGTATCTTATGATGTGTTTTGGGTCAGACTCGTATCTGATTTTACCAAATCCAAGATGTGGATAGTTAAAAACAATTCTATCGAATCTCATTTGTTTCAAATGCGAATGACCCTTCATCTTCGTTGCATCCACATTATGCAAAATTTTAGCTCCAAAATCTTCCAAGGCCGATAAAATTTGTCCACATGACGAAGAATAGAAACACGAGAGAAGTTCTTGACTATCCAGTGAAGTACAAATCATTCTGTGCAGAGCCGAAGGCCTTTGGTAAAGAAAGCAAGGATGAAAAATCTCCTTCACCAATAAGTAATATATCATGCTTGCTGGAGTAAGGTTCGATACTTCATTCCAGTTTCAGAGGCCATCATAAATCGATGCTATTAAACTCTGCAGAAAGAGCATTGAAGGCTTCGATAGCAGCGCTTGTCTGCTAACATTTTAGAAATGGCAATGTTTCCCCAATGAATACTTTCACTAATGATGACCGATGCTCTTGAAATCCTACATGAAATCCTACAACGACAGAAGAAGAAGAAAAAGCTTCGAATACCCCTAATTTGGGTATGCCCAAATTTCTCCTGACCAGGATGCTTTTAATCAAAACATGCACAATCTGCGCCAAGTCCTCCAAAATGCATTTTTTTGAATTCCTATGAATTTGATTTGTGCATTTTGACTACGTTGCAACTATAATTTTCTACATGTGCATTGATAATGGCCCCATGCCTAGCATGGGTGAAGTTGACCTCAACAGAAATTATAATTGGCAATTATAACAAAAATTTAGTTAACCTTGTTAAATACTATGAGTCATTAAGGATTTCTATTTTGTTAAGTCATTTAGTCTATATAGTCTCTATAGTACATTACTTAAAACAAATCAAATTTCACCAAAATGCATAAGCACAATTATGCAGAAATATACTCCTAATGCTTTCCAAAGAGAAAATTTTGCAAAAAAAAAAGAAAAAAAGAAATAGAGTGAGATTCTATGGATTTTAAAAAAGAAGAAGAGAGGAAGTAGATTTGTGTGAAATCTCAAAGATTTAAGAGAGATAAACTAAACATGAGGAAACACTTCAAAATAAAGCTATTCCAATTCAACCTAAAATGTTACCCTCTGAGTTGAACAAGCAATTTCATAAAAACACTCGTAATAAACTACCAAAATGCTTTGTAAAAGACAAAATATAAGCTATGATATGGCTAGTTAATAGTTTTCAAGAATTGCAATAATAGAGCTATTAGAAAAGGTATAACAATTTCAAGATTGAACATAAAGGAATTTTTTTTAAATTAAAGCTATTTCAAGTCAGCTCAAAATATCAAAGAGTTTATAGACCCTCTAGACTTGAACATGCAATTTCATAAAGACATTACTATTAAATTGCTCAAGATGCCTTTTAAAAGAAAATATAAGTTCTTACATGCCAAATGAATAGAAATCTAGAATTGCAAACAATTAGAGTTATAAGAGCAACTAGAAATATTTAAAATTAAATGCCAAGCACAATAATATTTAAACTATTAGCTAAGCAACTAAGACAAAAATAAGAAGAAAAGAACTCACAAGATTTAAACAAAGTTGCTGAATTGATGTAGCAATTAGCAAGCCAGTATTCAAATAATCTCCAATATGTCTTCTTGGTTTTCTCCCTCACTTATTCTACTCTTGAAGTTCTTTTACAATGGCTTCTTGGTAGTTACAAACATCATGGAAAATTAAATGCTATGGGAATTTAGTTATAACTACCATAGAAATTAAATGCTATAGTTGCCAAGTGTCTTTTACATACATGATGTTAAATAATTGTCCTGCAAATCCTCCCCATTTCGAGCTTTTGTTTTCATTGAATTTAGTCTTAAAGTTATTTAATTGATAAACATGAAACCAGCTTCCACTAACCACATGCTTGCTCGTTATTTGATTCATTGAACTAAACCTTTATTTCTCTTCTCCATAACCAGTTCAATTAAAATCTGTTACCTTCCTTGGCCTTGTCTCAATTCTTAGTTTTTAATGGCTACCTTCTACAGATGCAGCACGGTTGGCAACAATACAAAGTATTTCAAGGTTTAAAATTATAAAGTAAAAATAGTGGCTCTCATGATGTAAAGCATTCATTCTAAGCATTTCATCCTTCCTTTGCAGATTGCTTGATATCATAACCACCACCTTTTGCAGGATGCCACGGATGTTATAGCATTGTTTATTATTTGAAGTTTTCATTCATGTAGATTCTCTCTGAAGTAAATCAAACTTGTGAAATTAGAAAACATGCTTTCTGTTAATAACTTTAGGTTTAGCTGGCAAACGTGGTGCTGGGGGCAATTGCTAGGTTCGGCGCTTCAATCGCCGCCTTACCGGCGGGTGTGGTCACAAAGATTGACACGATCCTGCGCAGCTTCGTGTGGTCGGGAGGGAAGGGGGGAAAGAAGATGCACCTGGTTGATTGGGCCACCACTGCGCGGCCCCGCGAGGCTGGGGGGGTTGGCATTCTCCCCTCACAGAGGAGGTGGTGCTGGGGCGGCAACGCTTGATTTGGAGGTTTTTCACCACACAGGAGGACCCCTCCACCTGGGCGCAGCTTCTATGGCGGAAGTATCGGCCCTGGAGGGCTGCAGGATCGGACTCGCTCGTTTGGAAGCAGCTTTGCGCTCAGATGGCCACGTTGGGGGGCGCCGCGGAACCTCTTCATCCGTGGCAGTATCTTCGGACGCGGTTCGCGGAGGACCC
>MNCI01036506.1:66593-77643 GCA_015680685.1 Gnetum montanum | reverse complement strand
GTTATTTAATTGATAAACATGAAACCAGCTTCCACTAACCACATGCTTGCTCGTTATTTGATTCATTGAACTAAACCTTTATTTCTCTTCTCCATAACCAGTTCAGTTAAAATCTGTTACCTTCCTTGGCCTTGTCTCAATTCTTGGTTTTTAATGGCTACCTTCTACAGATGCAGCACGGTTGGCAACAATACAAAGTATTTCAAGGTTTAAAATTATAAAGTAAAAATAGTGGCTCTCATGATGTAAAGCATTCATTCTAAGCATTTCATCCTTCCTTTGCAGATTGCTTGATATCATAACCACTACCTTTTGCAGGATGCCGCGGATGTTATAGCATTGTTTATTATTTGAAGTTTTCATTCATGTAGATTCTCTCTGAAGTAAATCAAACTTGTGAAATTAGAAAACATGCTTTCTGTTAATAACTTTAGGTTTAACATGCTCAAATTTTTTCAACCGTTTACGTCAATCATTATCCAACATCCACGAGCTGTAAACAAAACAGATGCTGTTGCGTCTGCTCAAGCTAACTGGCTAACATCCCCATATGCTCGGAGTTCATGTAAGAAAATTCCTTTGAATGCTTGGGCTGTTGTGAGAATGTCAAGAAAGACTCGCGTACTCAAAACTCGCGTACTCAAAAGGGACGTTTCTTCTCAGAAAAAACAAATGAAGATTGACTGCAATTAATTCTCGGTTAAGCACTATTCCTGGAACTGCTTAAAGCAGAATCCTGTACACAATTCTGTCTTCCTTGAGTATGACATTCATCTGTCTTTTAATGAAACATCCTGAACCTTCTCCTGTTTCTCCGAAGCATAGGAATGATCAAGCTGACGATTATAGGAGGCTGTGAACTGCAAACTGGGAATCTTCAACTCTAAATCTGTGAATTTGGTGAAGTATTTTAACAGAGAACCATTGATTTGTTCGCTGTGATAGGTTAGGAGCAATAAGCAGCATGGATTTAAGAGTAAGCTGACGTAAGAATGGTGAGTTGTCTGTATATCCTGTAGCAACCTGTTGGTAGACTTCTTCGTCAACTACTTGCACTGACATGGACGCTCCAGACTGATCGATATGTTGCAGCATCGTGCGAAAAGCTTAACAATTGTTGGCAAGACCTTTATATGAAATTCATCTTATGACAGCCATGATCCCATTTTTAGGAAGGGATTCAAAGCAGCAGCAGCTGCAGAACCAAATTCCAAGGCAGATTCCAGCATAGGGAGTAACTTTTTCAAGACTATCATGTGTGGTAGTTGCTCAATAACTTATATAAGTTTTGATGGATTGAGACGCCTTGTCGGTGATGAACTCAAAACCCTTTGGTAATCTGACAGGAAGGACTAAACGGTCAACAATAATTGCTTTAGCGTTAAAAATCAAATCGGTGCTCCGCAGCTACTCGGTTCTAGGCAACCTAGCTCCACACAATGATTCATAGATCAGGCAACCAACCAACATAACTCCAGACAAACATTTCCATGAATAAGTTTACAATAATTATTGAGGAGACTAACTGCTTTTGTTAACTGATCCCCAAGCATAATATTTATCTTTCTGAATACCTGGAGGCCAAGTTCTTTAGTTTTTCAGAAAGAGTCATGCTAAGCTTAGTGACAATATAGATGGTGGACTTTGCTATAGAACCCTCAAAAGCGTCCACCTCTGTGCTATGAAGAAATGACCACTTTGGGATGCGGAACTATTCTAAGACTCTTAACCTCATTTTCGAGCAGCCACCAAATGCTCATCTCGAGAATTGGTTCAAATCAAAAAATAATGATACTGAGGTATCATCTTCTTTGGTACTGGATTTTCTGATTACAATTCGCACTGTTACACTGTTTCTCCTTGTTTGCTCCACTAACTCGCTGCTCCGCTTCTATCCCAGTTAACTCTGAATACGCCCTGTTCACGGTGCTGGTGTAGTCTGAGACTTTTAATCCATGACTTTAAAGGTAGTCCGAAGCCCTGAGCGCGATCATTTGAAGCTATGACTCATCAATTCTTTCTACTTTGACACCGGGTAATACATTTTTTTTTTAAAAGCTGGTGAGTATGGACCCGTAGAAGGATACTATTCGCACTTCATCAATTTCAACGGGCTTGAGATCATCCTATGAATGTAATCATTAACGTATTCATAATCACACGATAGATTCACGTCTTGAATACTCAGCAGCTCCCAATGCTTCTGCCCAAACAATCTTACAAATGTTGAAACTATTTTTTAACCGCCAGAACTCTGGACGTGGTACATGGCGTTCATGATGTTGATTAGCAACTGTTGGGAGGATCCACGTGCCACCAACTAAAACATCAAGACGTACGAGGAAACCATGATACTTGTGCAGGAACGGATATTCTTGGCCAGGCCGTCTATCTCCTCATTTTTGTGTCCAAAACGCTGTGAAGAAATGCCGTGTTTGTGAAGGTGGAGCAGGAGGATGTGACGTTGATATTGTAGGGCATCAGCTCTAATCTGAGCCTTTCTGCAATTCCCGGGTGCGCGTATTTTATGGCTTCTCCATAAAAATTGTAGAGCACAGAGAGCAAGTCCAAGACAATAGCTGCTGCTGGCAGGTCTTTTCTGGACATTGTTTCAACAAGAATGGTTGCATTTCATTTAAAGTGTGAAGCCAAGGGACATAGATGCGCCACTCATCTTCTTGAAGAGGGTGGCTGAATCTCAACATCTAAGAAAGAAGCTCTGTGTTGTGCTCTGAGATTCTGGTCCAACAATCTGACTCCATTCAACCAATTGCCAAGAGAGATCCACCTGGGGAGGTTTTATGTGAGCTTGCAAATAACTCAATATTCCTGCCATCTGGCTCAATTCTTTCAATCAGTGAGCATATTTCATCAGGCTTTCTGCTGTTCTCTCTGATCCTAGTAACAAGAACATTTGTGTCAATATTTTTGTTAATGATGGGATTTCTTTTAATCCTGACCGGGCAATGTTCCTTGGTATGATTAAGCCAATGTCTTATTTTGCCTAACCTTAAAAGTCCATTGATTTAATTGATCTTGACTTGACACAATATCTTCAACCTTTTTATACCCCAAAGATTCCGTAAATTCTCTTTTATTTCTAATAAGTTATTTTTCGGTGCTACCATCTTATAAAGACTGTTCCATGAAATGGCCAAAATGTGCCTACATTTATCTAGCAGATTTTCTAGTGATCAATGTGAAGAATGATAATGAGAACTTTCTTATCATTATGGGAAGAGCATGGCTTAACACAATTGATGCTTAGTTAGGAATGAGAGACTTCTCCTTGAAATTTCCAAGAAAGATGAGCAAGAAGCCATATAGATGCAAAGAATTCCATGCATTACCTACGATGAAGAAGGATGCAATTGTGAAGTGAAAGTTCAAAATGTAAACATGATCCTTACACCAACCTACAAAAAATTTGAAAAATAAGTATCTATGCAAAAGAAACAATTGCCACTAAACCAAAAAACACCAAGTGATTATAAAATGAGAACATAAAACTATCCAAGACATGCATGGTGATGAGACGCGATATCGCATACGTGATATCGCTGTTNTCGCATGCACCGCAATATCACGTCGTCCCCTGCGATATCGCATACGTGATATCGCTGTTCGTTGCTAAATCTATAAATAAGAGGCGGCACTCCCCTCATTTCCCATCCTAGACTTAAAGTAGGGAAACTCTAGCAGTTTGATCACTCCAGAGATAGAATATTTTCCATGTGCCCATACTAGGAGTCCCCAAGTGAACGGATCTTTATTCGAGCAGTTTTGTACCTGAACGCAAGTTGTGTACGACAATAAAGACGAGCTTTGTGGATAAACCTTGCAGTGCATGGAATAGGATTTATTATTTGTTATTTCTTACCTCTTATTTATTACTTGCATAAGCGCGGCATGAGTACGACTTGATTACGAGCATCTACGGATGTGTACAGCTAGTCAAGAAATCGGCTACTCATTACATTTAGGCTAGTTAAGTGCTTTAGTACGACCACTTCGAGCATGTGCATTACGTGTGGTGATCCCAGTAACGATTAGTGTTTGGTAGCCACAATTGCATAGTTCATGGTGTGTACGGTAAGTAGGAACAGATGTTGACGCTAGTTAATTTAGACTTAGATCCTTAGTTAGAGTTAGTTAGTTCTCTCAACCCTTCACCCATTAGCATAGGAGAAAAACCATAAAATACCATAAAAATCTTATACCTCGGACTTACTTAACCATACCCCATGACAACAACAAGTAAGTCTGGGAAGACAATGAATGATTAACCCCAAGTGTTCCATGCGGCGTTTAGGCATTTAGTCTGCGGAGTTCGACCGGATCGTGCGTGCTATGCTCGTATCGTATGGTTGAGTGTAGGGGTACCTCGCCACTCATCATTGACACTGTTGCCAGAGACTAAGTGTTTGTGCGCTGAATAGAACATAAGGGATATCACTCACATCGTTGTGAGCCTTAACGAACCTTCAGGTTAATCAAAAGATAAAAATTATATAACAGTAATTTAGCACACCAATAAAAATGCCTTCTTCTCATAAGAGCAACTCACCACCTAAGGACCATACATGAGACAGTCGGCAAGATAAAACATATAACCAAAATTAGCCAAGTCCTAAACAATATAAGATGACATATACTCATCCCGATGAGTATATTCCTAATTTTACTTTTATTCTCCATTAGGATGAGCAGCTACGATGGAGAGATTTGCAAGGTAACATTGTGTCACCCCCAGATCGATCAATCTCTCACATACTTTTCCGTGCCTTGGCACAGATAGGCATGACTGAACTATATGCTGAATACGTTGTGTAAGATTTTGATATGAGGGATTATTATCTCACAGATGCCCAACGTATGAGAGACTTAAGGTAGGAGAGTCAACATACTTTTCTGAAGGGCAAAGCCCCACACGTCCTTAGTGAAATAGGAGATGAGGAACCCCTTATCACGAGTTCTGTAACAAATGATGTTCCCCCTCCTAACGATGGTGAGGAGAAAGGGTATTAGAACATACGATCAACGATACATATCCCTGGTTCTGATGCCCGTGAACACCAGATATTCACAGAGGGAACAACCACTTATGCCAAGGATGGGCACTTAGATCATCACCATGATTGGGGATGTAGTAGTCGAAGAGAAGGTAAGAAACATCATCATGGCGATGGTTCCCCTTCTTCTTCTCCTTCATCCCATCATTCACCCTCTCCTTCCACATCTGGGCATTGCCATCATGAACAAGGGTAAGGTAAAAAGGACGACAGACCTCGACGGGAAAGTCGAGAGAGAGGACAAGGGCAAGGATGTAGGGAGAGTAGGGAAAAACGCAGACATAACAGGCATCATGAAAGAGATGATCATGGTGAGCCCCTACTCACAAGCTGAAGTATGCTTGACATAATGGAGGTAGTTAGGATTTCCACAAGGCATTTAAAAGATAGTCGGATCAAACGATTAGACATGAATAACATCCCACGATTTGAAGGGGGATACAATGCTGATCCGCAAAATCATTTACAAGCATTCCACAATGGCTGTGCCTTGCAGAATATAGAAAATGAGTGGCAAAAACTTAATTTGTTCCCAAGGACACTCACTAAGGAAGCAGAGAGCTGGTATTAGTCCTTCGAACCAGAAACCATCAGGAGGTGGAGTACGATGCTTGAACTGTTCAACGAAAAGTATCAGACGTACTCCAGAGTGTCCAATTTGCATAATAGATCTAAGACTGGAAGCAAGGTCATTACAAGCCCTTGGATGCTGCCATGGCCCACTATTACACATTGTTACATCATTGCCTAGGCCATGGGTATGCTCAGCGGGATCAACTTCTCCACATCATGGATGGGTTAAGGCATGAAACTAGAAGAACCCTTGGGACTTATGCCCAATGGCGATTATCAAAACTTAGAGCCCATGAAGTAAAAAGCTTGTTGGAGAAAGTAGCAAATGAAGAAGGTGAGCTACGCAAAAGGGAAAGTGCAGAAGAGTACAACCGCGATCCCTCCCTACGAGATAAGGGAGTGAAATTTTGTGATGAAGAGGATGAGTTATCACTCGAAGAGTTGGTGAATCAGAAAACCTTGCCGATCCAAAAATTAACAACAGAAATAGCGGCTAAGGTAGACAACATATGAAGTTCCTTAGACTCTAAAATTGAATCATCTTAAAAATTGTAGAAGAGTCTAAGGTAGAACAAAGTAGTAATAAAGGTAAGAAAAAGTGGAGAGATTTAGGCCCTGCACATAACAAGGGTAAGGGAAAAATCACTAACTCTGATGTGGCTATATATTCTGACATAGACAATGATGGTGGATGTGAGATCTGCCACTATGACCATCCTAAGGAATGTTGCCCCATTATCTCACATCTATAGGAGTCTGGGGTGTATGCACTTAATCCAAGACTCAACCAACAGCAAACACCCCAAAGTTTACCTTATCCACAAGGTAACCCAAGGAAGTTCTACCAACCACTAACGTATTATCCAAGTGGAACTCCCCCACAGCCCATCAGACAGCATCAGCAGTGGTAATACCCATAGTCATGGGGGATGCTGTCATCGAAACATCAGTACCCTTACCGGCAGCCTGACCCTTATGGATATTATGTGCAGTAGCTGATTTCTCCAAGTGACTCTATGAGTCACTCAACTCCCAACTATCACTACCAAGTTTGGGAGTACTTCAGAAGGACTCCTTCTCCTCCGAGAGACACTCCATACCCACACCATCCTCCTAATCCATCTACACCTCTTCCACGACAAGTAGTTCCCGTAACACCTCCTTGCTCCAACAATGCAAGGGGAACTTCCTCCTCAACCGTAGCAATGTCAGGCTATGAGAGCTATAAATATCCAACCTGTTGCTGGTTCTGACAACTGTAAAAAGAGAAGACCTTACTTTAGAACCAAAATCCTAGACAAACTCTCGCAACAACAAGTGGTTGAGGCCATGTACACTCCTCCACTATCTAACACTTTGGAGCACCCTTCTGACAAAAATCAGAGCTTAACGCATACGGTTATGTTAATGCATACCGTAACTGACTGGATCAAGGTAGGCCACCTTCCTAGGAAACTAACTAACCTTGGGAGTCCCTTAATCTATTTACAGATCATCAAAAATAAACCACATAGGGCTCTTCTTAACTCAGGTTCTTGAGTTAACTTAATTTCACGAGAGATGTATCACGCCTGGAATCTACCCCTACTTAAGAAGAGCAACATTCAATTAGAGCTGGCAGACCAGTCTATCACCATTCCCTTAGGATTGGTGGAGGACATCATTACCACTATGTGTGGTTGGTCTTACCCAGCTGATTTTCTGGTGATTGAAGTGAACAACAAGGAAGGGGACTTCCCAATTATAATGGGAAGGGCATGGCTTAGTATAGTAGACGCATGCCTTAGGATCCACGATCTTTCCTTAGAAATTTCTAAGATAAACATTTGTGGAAATATTGACAAGAGTAAATTTCCATGCATCACATACAGTGATTCATCGGGTGATGACATGGAGGGATGCTCATCTCCTCCATGCAGCAGGTGTGCTCTTGAAACATTGAAACAAAGATGCTTGTATGTAACAACCACACAACTAGTAGTAGACACCCCATGGTTGAAAGCTACTCGAAGGAGCAACCAAATATCCATGGAATGAATTGAGGAAACCCATGCCCATAACTAAAGCATATACACATTGGAGTATGAGCGTCCCCAACTTCCACCCCTTAATCTAAGATCATCAATTGGGAGAAGTTGGGCACTACTTAGAAATTCAAACAGGCGCTCATTATTTCAGATCTCCTCCTTACAATTCAATCATGGGGGAGATGCCCACCTATGCTGATCATATGGAGCCCTCAGTTCTTTTTTGATTTTTGTTTTACACATTTTTGTTTTACAAATTTCTTTAACTTTTCCAAATTTTTTCNACTAGTAGTAGACACCCCATGGTTGACAGCTACTCGAAGGAGCAACTAAATATCCATGGAATGAATTGAGGAAACCCATGCCCATAACTAAAGCATTTACACATTGGAGTATGGGTGTCGCCAACTTCCACCCCTTAATCTAAGATCATCAATTGGGAGAAGTTGGGCACTACTTAGAAATTCAAACAGGCGCTCATTATTTCAGATCTCCTCCTTACAATTCAATCATGGGGGAGATGCCCACCTATGCTGATCATATGGAGCCCTTAGTTCTTTTTTGATTTTTGTTTTACACATTTTTGTTTTACAAATTTCTTTAAATTTTCCAAATTTTTTTTATTAATTTCTTTAACTTTTCTAGTTTTTGTTTTACAACATCATTATACTTTTTCCATTTTGTGTGTGTGTGTGTGTGTGTGATCCACCCTGTAAGTTTGTCCCATAATAAGTGTTTGGAATGATGGTATGAACTGTTTTCATATTGATTGCTAATGTTTGGTTTTTACCTTTAAGTTACAATGTTGATACTAAGGTATGTTTCTTTTGATATGGTAGGCAATGAGGCCACTTCATTCATCCATCTACCAAGTTCTATGGTCTCTCTTGGCTTGGAAATGTACAGTCCCCTTCCAATAAGAACTTTAATGAATCAGTGACTGGGTATTTCTCAAACTAAGGAAGGACTCAAGGATTGCAAAGGTTGTGACTTTAAGGGAACTTGATGCTTTTGTGTTGGCCATTCTCTTGGGTTCTTGGATGTTTTCTTCTTGAGTTTTCTTATCATTCAGATGTTATCCCATCTATCGGAAGCTGAGACAATAAAAATAAGAAGTCTTTGCATGGTGTGGTTCTCACGCATAAAAACACAAAACAAAAAAAAAAGGAGAAAGAGAAGAAAGTGAGAATTCAAAGCACACCTCTTAGATGAATAACCTTAGGCTACAAGCACTGGTTATGGGACCAAAAGTGTTCCCTCTAACTAAGGCCCTTCTCGCTTCCCATTCTCTCCTTTGTTTCGTCGGACTGGTGGTGGCTCTTTGGAATTGCATCTTTGTTATCCAATGGATGGTTTAGCCAAATGCATTGATGCAAAGTCACTGGACGTGGTTGGTTTGAGGTCGGCCTTGGAATGAGACTTGCCAAGTCACATTAATCATAAAACACACAAGGGGCTATACACCACCTTGTCCTTGGGATTCCATTCCATTCTCTTCTCTCCATCCTTCTCTCCATAGTTCACCTCATTGCTGGTTGTATCATTAGTGTATATATTTTGGTAGATGCATTGTTTTCTTTTTGGTAAATGCTTTTGGTTAAGACTTTTACTCTTGTTCCAAATGACATTCCCAGAGCCTACGAACTCTTTGAATGTGGGTTTGTTAGGGCATTATGGGCATGAGCCTACTTTGGGGAGCACCCACTCACATTCCTATTTGGTGCACCAGTTAAATTCTTTCCCTTAACATTTCATAATTAATTTCATTTTGTTTTGTTCATTACCATCTTGGCATCCATCTCATCGATGCTATAGTTGCTCCTTTTTATCTATCTTTCTTATTCCTTTTCTTTCTCCATTCTAATGCTACTGGAGGTTTGCGATTAGTCATGGGGGTACGGGGCCTGAATTTTTTTGATTTTCTACTAGCCCCAAAATTTTTTGATTTTCTTCCTAACCCCTACACCTTCAGTAGTTCTCATTAATATATTCCCAGATCCATATCAGCCATACCACAACCTAGCCAATGAACTTACACCGAAGCAAGGTATCAATTACATGATGATTCATTTACCCTTGCTAATACAAGATTGTGTTGTGTGTGCAGATGTCAATCATACAACAATGGATTGGATCTAGAGCAAACACTTGGAATGAAGCAGTGTTGGAAGTAGCTATGCAAGAAGCAAGATGGATAGCATGCTTACCGAAGGACAACGAAAACTACAATCTTAGCATTCGTAGCAGCGACACTTCTTTCTCTCTCTCTTTCTTTCAAGCTGCCAACAAAGGCCTGATGTCATTGTAATAAGGTGTTCACCCTTATTGTCATGAACACCAGTTTTTTCAAGTTTTGTAATGATGATCCGTTCACATGTCATCCCATTAGTTCCATTTCCCTCAATAATTCCATACCTTCCCGATATTATTGTAAGGAACTCGAGGACGAGTTTTCATTCAATCATGGGGGTATGATGAGATGCGATATCACATGCACCATGATATCACATATGTGATATTTCTACCATTGTGATATCGCATCCCATGTGATATCACGTACATGATATTGCGTCGTTCCCTATGATATCGCGTACGCGATATCGCGGTCTGCTGCCAAATGTATAAATAAGAGGCATCACTTCTCTCATTTTCCATCCTAGGCTTAAAGTAGGAAAACTTTGGTAGTTTGATCACTCCAGAGATAGAATATTTTTCCATGTGCCTGCAGTAGGAGTCCCCAAGTGAACGGATCTTTATTCGAGTAGCTTTGTACCTGAACGCAAGTTGTGTACGACAATAAAGATGAGCTTTGTGGATAAACCTTGCAGTGCATGGAATAGGATTTATTATTTGTTATTTCTTACCTATTATTTATTACCTGCATTAGTGTGGCATGAGTACGACTTGATTACGAGCATTGACAAATGTGTACGACTAAACAAGGAATCGGCTACTCATTGCGATTAGTCTCTCTTACCCTCAACTCCTAGAATGTGGAATGAGTATGACTTGATTACGAGCATCTACGAATGTGTACGGCTAGTCAAGAAATTGGCTACTCATTACATTTAGGCTAGTTAAGTGCTTCAATATGATCACTTCGAGCACATGCGTTACGTGTGGTGATCCTAATAACGATTAGTGTTTGGTAGCCACAGTTGCATAGTTCAGGGTGTGTACGGTAAGTGGGAATGAATGCTGACACTAGTTAATTTAGACTTAGATCCTTAGTTAGAGTTAGTTAGTTCTCTCAACCCTTCACCCTTTAGCATAGGAGAAAAACCATAAAAGATCATAAAAATCATATACCTCGGACTTACTTAAGCATACACCATGACAATAATAAGTAAGTCTGGGAAGACAATGAATGATTAACCC
>MNCI01036506.1:54529-66085 GCA_015680685.1 Gnetum montanum | reverse complement strand
ATTTTTTTCTATTCTTACATATTTTCTCATTCTTTTTGTAGTTTTACCATTTCTCATGTATATATTTTTGTTAAGATTTTTAATAACATGTTAAGGAATAAACAAGACGTAGTTGAAATAATAAGAATTTTACCCTATGTTATTAAATCATTGAAATTACTAATTATATATACAATGAGACCACATCATCCATCCACTGATTTCCAATAATAAAAGGTTCTTTCAATGGACATAATAACATTCTTTTCATAATAAAACTAAAATAAACTTGTGATCATTATGTCTAGATGGAAAAGTAAAGAACCAAGAGAGAATGAAATGGGTGTAACATTAAAGGGATTTAGGGATTTGCTAAAGCTAGTACTATCAGTCTTATTACATTGTCAAGTTGTCTAATTTACTTGAGTTCTCACAAAAGCTAGAAGCATGTTTTGAAATAAGTGCTACCTTGCCATGTCACTAGAATGACAAGTTACCCATGCCTAAAACTAGTCCTTTGGTATGGTTGACAAAGTAATAAGCTAATAAATATGCATAATAAAAGTTTTTGGGAGTTCCACTGGAAACACATGTTACCTATGCCTGAAGGTAGGTGACTTCTTAGAGATTTCAAGATTTCTTGGACTCGCATTGGTTATGGGACTAAAAAGATATGTTATCCTTGCCTGAAAGCATTCCTTTTCCTAATGGTTAAGTCTTCTTCAAAATAAATTATGTAGTTAATAAATTGTTTTCCTGTACTTCATTGCCAAGTAATAATATTTCTTATAGTTGTGATAGTCTTGCAATTATTAATTTTAGGATGATATTATGCAATACCATTGGTAACTGGTAGGGACATGGTTTGGATTTTGGACAGATAGGTTAATGATAATTTTAATCATGCATGAGACATAGAATTCATTATGCTTATGGTAACACACCTCATGTTCCATTCCTTATAATTCTTGCTAATACCATTCCATCTCACTATTATATATTATTATAATTTGATAGTTTTATATAAGATAGTATTATTTCTTATTAGAGCAATACTAACATGTATGTTTTGAAAGATAGATATGCTTTACATTCAACTCCTTGAGTGTCCATGAACACTTGTAAGTGTGGTTATACAAAGGCATTAAGAGTAGAAGCGTACTTTAGGGAGGATCTACTTGTATAACTCTTGTGTTTCATACTTGACTAATTTCACATTATGTTATACCTCCTAAATACTTTAGCAAAAAGAATTATCTTCCTACATGTTCATACTCACTCATAAGTTTAGTAATTATAATTAAATCATCTGCTAAACTTCGTTGACTTATCGTATTCCAAAATCATTATTTAATGTACATTCAATATTAATTCTTACAGTCTTAGCATCGTCTATGATAAGAGATCCTTTGGATCATCTTTACACCTTTTAGACTACCCATTTCATCAATTTTTTCCACCAAAGTTCATAAAAATTTCAAAGATGATATCATAGATATGATATATGAGGCCCTATGATATCACATTAATGATGGTGAATATACAATATTTCTCTTATGAAAATCTATATATAAACAAAGACTATTAGAATTTTTTTTATTCCATCATTTCATGCAAAGGGAGTTTATGCTAATTTTCCATCTAACAACCTTCATAGCTCCATATCTTCCACATTGTACTTTTGATTTGAATTATTCTTAATTCCTTTTGAGTAATCATCTTAGTCATGGGGAGAGCATTGTATGTAACTTTTGTGAATCATGCTAAATTTGTATAAAGCCTAGAATATTAATTAAAGGTAATAACAAAAAGAGATAGTAACATTCTGGTCTAACATAACCTAACAAAATTAATGTTTCTTTCCAATTGTCCATTTGAAAACATTTTAAATAATAAATTAAAGATAGTGATGAATCATGAATATAAAATTATTTTCAATAATTGTTTAAATGTTTACTTCAAGATTTTTTCTAAATAAGAATTTATTTTAAAAATGATAAATTTTCCAGGTTTGTAATCCAAGTGAAAATTGAAATTAATTATATCCAATACTTTTAATCGAAACCCAAAAACCAACAAAGGGTTAGAAATTGTTAGGAATGTTTTTTTGGAATTTCTAGTTAATCTTATATTCTCATGATTGCAGATGTTGTCAAAGAGACTTAAAGCTAAAGGATCATCATAATCAATGGATAAGAAGCATAGAGGAAGATGAAGAGGATGAGGTGTAGATCAAAATCCTCTTGCGAAGCAAGATGCATAATCCTACTCAATCCATTAGCCCACACCTACAACAAGATAATCTATATAGGTAAAAGCTGATGGATCACTAGCTCTAGAATAAGGACAACACCTCACACTCTTCAATGAGTGTCTATAGGCCATACAAGAGAAGTATATCATGTCCATCATGATAGTTGATGAACCATGAATTGGATGCATTGACTGGGCCCCATCAATGCATGATTTGATGCATTAACATGGCCCTGTCGACATGGTGTCAGCTTTTACCTATAAATATGTGCTCTCCCTCCATGTTTAGGTAATAGGTCCTATCATAGAGTAGCAAAGCTCTTGTAGTTTCATTTCTTCATAGTTTGAATATTTCCCAAGTGCCCATAGTAGGAGTCATTGAGTGTATGGATCTTTATTCCAACACTATTGTACTTTAGCCTGGTAGTGTGTGCAGCAATAAAGATGAGCTTTCTAATAAACCTTGTAACATTTTGACTAGATTAAATGTTTTATTTATGCATTTAATGTTCTACACAAATTTACTTAATTCTTTCAAGTAATTAAGCTAATTAATCTAAACAAAGCTAGCTAGGTTAAATAGCAATTAAGTAAGCACATAAGTATGACCACTTCAAGCATGCGCATGATGCTTGGTAATCCTAGAAATGCTTAATGTTTGGTAACCTAGCAGTGTTATATGTGTTCAGGATGTGTACAGAAATTGGAACTAGATATTTATGTTAGGATTAGTTAGACATTAATTAATTAGTTAGATTAAATTAGCCATTGAATTAATTTATATCTCTATTTTAAGCACCAACAACATAAAACATAAAATAATAAAAATCATATGCCTTGATTAAACTTAACCATACCTTTGTACATGACAAGTATAATTTGGAAGATAGTGAATGACTATTAGGGCAAGCTCACTTTCTTGAGGCTAGTCTATTAGAAGATGAGGAGTCCATGAAACTTGACTAGATCACACATGAATGCTTAGTGATTTGTATGGTTGAGTGTAGGGGTATTCGCTGCTCATCATTGGCGCCATTGCCAAGGACTATTTTTGTTTGAAACATGCGCTATCTAAGTTTAGTGAACATCATTAACATCATTGGATGAACCCTAAGATTAAAATCATCCTCACAATAAATATAATCACATAAGCACATTGATATCTTATTTGAATTGCAAAATGTCTTCTTCTCAGAAGTGTGATGATACCAAAGTTTTCTATGTATTGAGACTATGCTCTATGCACCCCTTGACTATGCTCCAAAGCATAGTCAAAGCATAATCAACACACACTACCAGTTTTTCAAAATTTTTCTAAGTGTCAAAATGGTGACACAAGCTACAGATTGTTTCTAAGTGTAATGACTACACTCCCCATTATTGGGACTATGCTTTAGAGCATTGTCAAAATGTAGTCATCACAAAACACCAATTTTTCACAATTTTTCTAATTATCAAGTGTAGTCAAAGCGTAGATAGTTTGGAAGCCTAGTTTATGCCAGAACGTTTCTAAGCTTTGAGCGTAGTCAGCCTCCCCTAGAGCAGAGTCAACACTTAGCCACATTTTGCTAGTTTTTTGATAAATTTTGGACTAGAGTTTTCCTAAGTCTCGGACTATGCTCTCATTACACCCCAAAGCATAGTCCAACCTATCGCATTGCCATGTGATGCTCAATCTACATTTTGAGCTAACCTTAGCCCTATAAATACCGCTCGACCCCCAATGCTTCAGGAGGGGTAGTTGGCACTTTCATTTGGCATTTGGCATTTTGGCATTTTGGCACTTAGCTTTGTGGAAAAATGAGACCCAGAGTATACCACATTGATAGAGAGGCAGAGTTACACTACACAGTACACTACAACCCCATTGCAACCCTACAGAATACCACATGGTACATTGTCAATACATCACTGGTACAACATAGCCCCATTTTATCCCTACAAAACACTGCATGGTACATTATTGATACATTGCAACCCCATTGTGACCCTGTAGAACATTGCATGGTACACCACTAGTATACCACTGGTACATTGTTGGTACACCACAACATCATTGTAGCCTTGCAGAACATTGCACAGTACATCATAGTGAGTGCTAGACTTCATGGCCTAACACCATTGAAACTATGGCTATACTTCCATTGTGTCTATTGTACATCATGTACATGCTGTACCCCTTTTAGAGTTAGCTATGCTTCCATTTGGGGTGGTGTTCCATTTCTCGCTCCTGTTTTTAGCATTTTCTTGCATTTTACTTGCATCTTTTTGCATTTTCCATGTTTGGTCACATTGTACTATGTTTAAGCAGTAGTCTCTGCAAGTTGCCATCCTCATTTTGGTTAAAACCCTTGACGACACTCATCTCTATCCTATGACTATGCTTTGCACTTTATCGGAAAACACTACTATACACTTAGCACCATTTTGTGTTGTTCACGTTAATATTTTGATTAACCACACTACCTCCCATTTGTGGCCATTACCCTAGCTACCAACGTCAAAGTCCCTATTCAATCGACAAGACCATATAGGGTGCTCTACCTCTATTTCTAGTAAGGCCCTCACATGAAGGTGAGGTTAAGGCTATGTGGCCATTAGCCCCTCAATAATTCTAGCCACTGATGTTCTTAGTCATTACAATTTTTGGTGCTAGAAGGAGGGCCATACTATTTCCTTCTTTGCACTCTATTGTGGTTGTCTTTGTGTGCACTCTGCACCCTTTCAATGTAGATTGCTCCTCATTGTCAGTCTCCCGAAGACCTTGCGTAGCAACCCAAATCGTGTTGTTCTCCACTTTTTTCTCAATCTTCGCTCTCTAAGTGTAAAGATCATAGTAAGTGGAGAGTGTAGTTGGTGTGGAGGGTAGTCTCCATGCTTAGCATTTTTTTCTATAGTTTTACAGTTAGTCATTTTTTTGGCATTTTCATACTTAGTTATTATTTTTTCTTTTGCACTTTTATTCTTAGTTATTTTTTGCTATCGGAAAACTTAACCATATCACTACATTTTCATACTTAGCATTTTTTTTTTGCATTTTCATACTTACCATTTTTTCTACATTTTCATACTTAGCAAAATTTTTATAGTTTCATACTTAGCCAATTTTTTTCAGTTTTACACTTAGTTAATTTTTTGCAGTTTCCAGACTTAGCCATTTTCTACTAGTAGTAGATTTAGGCATTTTTCTGCAATTTTCAGAGTTAGCCATTTTTTGCAAATAGTAACTCTCACAACTTGATCTGTGAACATGAATCCAAATTAACCTTCCACATCGGTGTCTAACACACTTGACACCTTCATGATCCATCCAAAGCATGTTGTATTCATCATGAACAATATAACTTTGTTTGTGTCAAAATACAAGCATGATTATTCATGGATTGCCTTGACCTAACGGCAAAATAGGACTATAAATGAGTCACCCAAGACGAATGAGAGTACAACCCTACTTTGTTCGATATAATCCCACTCATAAAGTCCTACCACTAGTTGTTGTTCCAACTCATCCATGAAAAAAAACATGATGTAGGGATAACCTATGAGGAAGCTGGGCAAGAGGAAGAAGATGAGTTTGAGGCCCACTCTAAATGTGAGAGACCTCTTTACATCATCTTCCAATAACCACTCCCTAGTACATCCCCTCCTTAATTTGGTTTTGCCATCCTCTTCGAGATGGTGACCATGTCAGTTCAGCCTTCCTTGCAAGCAGTTGTTGCATCTACCCAACCCTACGTTCACCCAGGGGCCATTTCCTAGCCCTAAATGATTCAAGCATTCTATGCCTTGTTTCATTAGCATCCTTAGCATCAATCCAACCCATGCATGTGTGGCCTACCTTGATCATTGCACCCAATGCTCAGCCAACACATCAATTGCATCCATTCCCTATGACGTTACAATGATAATAATCATCCACTATGATGTTAAATTAGCATACTCTGGAATCAACAATTTGGTCCTTCTTCGTGCAACCAGCACAAGCCTAGCAAATGCAACTATCTAGCGCATCTCCAAGCTTGGATCAGGCATTCTAGCTTATCCAAAGTTTGATGAAGGAGATCTACTAGCTCAAGGATGCATTCTCTAAAACCATCAAGGTAGTGGAATTTTACTAGGATGATTCCATAAGTTCTATAGTACCACCCCTAACTCTTCCAACTAGGATTTCGCTGCCTCAACTCACCAAGTACAATGATGAAGGTGACCCCAATGTGCACTTGTTTACATTTAGGTTCAAGTGCTTGCTTTTGCAAGCATGGTAGCATGTCATCATGCACATGTTCCCCATGTCTTTCACTAGCAAGGCCTTAGATTACTATTGTTCATTACCTAGGGCCTCAATCGTTTCCCTGGGGGATCTCCTCAGTTAGTTTGTAACATGCTTTAGGTACAACTTGAAACCTGAACCAACTCTTGACCAACACATGCATGTCAAGCAAGGGCCCCTAGAGCCCATCTCCAAATTCATCCAATGATGGAGCACCACCTTGTAAAAAATCCATGAGCCACTAGTATAAAATCACCTATTGGCCATTTTCAAGGGTGTAGTCAATGACTTCATCAAGTCAAAATTGTACTACATGGCCGCGAAGTCTTTCAGCCAAGCCTTTGCTCAAACAAAGGGTATAAAGGAGGCAATGCAAGCAAGAAATGACTTGGCCTACGTGGCCTATAGAAACCAACATGCATGTAAAAAAACACAAAAATTACAATAGTATCCATACCTACAAAAGCAACCAATTGGAATCTAGAGGCTAAACAGTGCAAAGCTCTAACACACAAAGCCCCCTAACTCTGGCACCAACTCGTTCATACTAGCAAGGGCCATAGCATAAGCCACTACAAGGACTCACTTTGAGTGTAACGATTGCTCAAAGTACACTCTGTTCCTAATGAAACCTTTAGAGTTGTTAGAACAACTTATAAAAGCTAGGAAAAACCAATACAAATGAGTATCAGGGAATGCCCACCAATGACATGACTAGTATTACGAACTACTAAGGAACATAGCCTCGATAGTACTGAGCAAGCCCTTAGTCCCTCAACACTTCGAGCTAGACTAATATTGTCATTACCACCAAATGTTTGGTCACAATACAAACAAATGTTAGGCTTTGCAGGATAATATGTAAAGGATGATAGATAGGGGTCAATTAGTGCTTGATGCAACAAGCCAATTTGACACTCCCTATGTCATAAACTCCATTAGCGTAGATGGCAATTCTAAACTTGCAAAACAACCTTTTATGATCCACATGCCTCCTAGCAAGGAAAGGATCCCCTCGACCTCCATAAGTAAGAGTCTTTCCTTCATGGTCAAAGTGCCACATTAGTCACCCACAACACCATTTATGCTCTGGGTCCCATCACAACTATCTACTAAGATGTTAAACTAGCAACCAAACGATTCATCTACTAGGATGTTAAGCTAGCAAAACCCATCCACTAAGACATTAAACTAGCATGACATTAAACCTACAACTACTAAACAACCCTTCGTCATCAAGGTGCCACAATGAGCTAGCCCCTTAGTGATAACTCCCAAAAAAATGTTGTTTGTCATTAGGGTGCAACAATGTGATGGCCCCTCACCTATCTGAAGCCTAATAGTGGGTAATGTCTTAGTATCTTCTCCTTCAAGGGTTGACCCTACTAGCAACCTGGGTAGGCTTACCAAATGGTAATGCAAGAGGCTAAATGAGCTCCTTGTAACCCCCATAGTTGAAGCAAAGGCCATAACTAGCAAGCCACAACTAAACCCTAGGGTCCCTACCTCCCCAGTCAGAGAAAAAACCCATGCCTAAGTCCCCTCAACGAGAGATCTATCTCTTGAGCCACATGGAGGAGGTTAAGGCTAACACAATAGCCAATGATCAGGACTTCACAATTCTACTAGCCTAGGTAAAATAAATGCTCAAGAAAAAGAACACAACGTTGAGCTTGTATGACTTGATCATGACCTCATTTGCTCACCACAAAATGCTAGCTTGGATGTTGGCCTTCATTCCTATTAGAGGACATCCCTGTAGATGAGAATGCTATTAGTGTAGTAATGTCACCTCCTACACCATAGAAATTGAGTTCAACATCCTTCTCCTTTCATGATGAAGCAGTCAAGATCAACCTTGAATGAGTAAAGGTTAGAATAGCTTCATTATCCATTAGCATACATGTTGGGTACTACACCATCCGTAGGGTGTAGGGGCCATAGTGTAAGCCACTACAAGGTCTCACTTTGAGTGTAACGATCACTCAAAGTACACCCTATTGGTAATGAAACTCTTAGAGCTGCTAGAACAAATTATAAAAGCTAGGAAAAACCAATACAAATGAGTATCAAAGAATGCCTACCAATGACATGACCAATATTGCAAACTACTAAGGAACTTAGCCTCGATAGTATTGAGCAAGCCCTCAATCCCTGAACACTTCAAGCTATAATAATATTTTCATTACCACCAATTGTTTGGTCATAATAAGAACAACTGTCAAGCTTTGCAAGATAATATGTAAAGGATGATAGATAAGGATCAATTAGTGCTTGATCCAACAAGCCAATTTAACACTTCCTACATCATAAACTCCATCAGCATAGATGGAAAGTCTAAACTTGCAAAACAACCTTTTATGATCCACATGCATCCCAGCAAGGCAAGGATCCCCTTGGCCTCCATAAGAAAGAGGCTTCCCTTCAAGGTCAAAGTGCCACCTTGGGCACCCACAACACCATTTTTGCTCTGGGTCCCACCACAACCATATGCTAAGACATTAAACTGGCAACCAAACCATTCATCTGCTAGGATGTTAAATTGGTAGAACCCATCCACAAAGACATTAAACTAGCATGACACCGCACATACAACTACTAAATAACCCTTCATCATCAAAGTGCCACAATGACCTGGCCCCTTAGTGATAACTCCCAAACAACTATTGTTTGTCATCAAGGTGTGACAATGTGATGGCCCCTCACCTATCTGAAGCCTAATAGTGGGTAATGTCTTAGTCTCTTCTCCTTTAAGGGTTGACCTCACTAGAAACTTGGGTAGGCTTACCATATGGAAACACAAGAGGCCAAATGAGCTCCTTGTAACCCCCATAGTTGAAGCAAAGGCCATAACTAGCAAGCCAGAACTAAACCCTGGGATCCCTACCTCCCTAGTCAAAGAAAAAATCCATTCCTAAGTCCCCTCCATGAGAGATCTATCTCTCGAGCCACATGGAGGAAGTCAAGGCCAACACGATAAACAATAATAAGGACTTTGTAGTTCCACTTTCCTAGGTGAAACAAATGCTCAAGAAAAAGAACACAACGCTGAGCTTGTATGACTTGGTCATGACCTCATTTACTCACTTCCAAGTGCTAGCTTGGATGTTGGCCTTCATTCCTATTATGGAGGACATCCCTATAGATGAGAATGCTATTAGTGTAGTAATGTCACCTCCTACATCATAGGAATTAAGTTCAACATCCTTGTTCTTTCATGATGAATCAGTTAAGATCAACCTTGAATGAGGGAAGGTTAGAATAGCTTCATTGTCCATTAGCATACATGTTGGGTAGTTCACCATCCGGAGGGTGCAGGGGCCACTACAAGGTCTCACTTTGAGTGTAATGATTGCTCAAAGTACACCCTATTACTAATTAAACCTTTAGAGTTGCTGGAACAGCTTATAAAAGCTAGGCAAAACCAATACAAATGAGTATCAGAGAATGCCCACCAATGACATGACTAGTATTGTGAACTACTAAGGAACTTAGCTTCATTAGTATTGAGTAAGCCCTCAGTCCCTAAAAAATTTGAGCTAGACTAATATTGTCATTACCACCAAATGTTTGGTGACAATATGAACAACTATTAGACTTTGCAAGATAATATGTAAAGGATGATAGATAGGGACCAATTAGTGCTTGACGCAACAAGCCAATTTGACACTCCTTACATCATAAACTCCATCAGTGTAGATGGAAAGTCTAAACTTGCAAGAAAAACCTTTTATGATCCACATTCCTCCCAGCAAGGAAAGGATCCCCTCATCCTCCATAAGCAAGAGGCTTCCCTTCATGGTCAAAGTGCGACCTTGGGTACCCACAACACCATTTGTGCTCTCGGTCCGATTGCAACCATATGCTAAGACATTAAACTAGAAACCAAACAATTCATCTACTATGATGTTAAACTAGAAAAACCAATCCACTAAGATGTTAAATTGACATGACACTACACCTACAACTATTAAATAATCCTTTGTTATCAAGGTGCCAAAATGAATTGGCCCCTTAGTGATAACACCCAAAAAACTGTTGTTTGTCATCAAGGTGAGACAATGTGATGGCCCCTCATCTATCCAAAGCCTAATAGTGGGTAATGTCTTAGTTTCTTCTACTTCAAGGGTCAACCCCACTAGCAACCTAGGTAGGCTTACCGAATGGGAATGCAAGAGGCCAAATGAACTCCTTGTAACCCCCACAGTCGAAGCAAAGGCCATAACTAGCAAGCCACAACTAAACCCTAGGGTCCCTACCTCCCCAGTCATAGAAATAACCCATTTCCAAGTCCCCTCCATGAGAAATCTATCTCATGAGCCACATGGAGGAGGTCAAGGCCAATACAATAGCCAATGATAAGGACTTTGTAGTTCTACTAGCCTAGGTGATAAGGCCTGCTTCCTTGCCTATAAATAAGAGGTGGACACACTTGGTTTTGCATTAAATAGTTAGAACCTTAACCAAACTCTTGCCTTTTCTCCCTCCGAGAGTTAAAATTATTTCTTCATGCCCACAGTAGGAGTCACAAAGTCAATGGATCTTTATTCGAGCATTGTGTACCTAAGCATACCTTGTGTACGACAATAAAGATGAACTTTATGATAAACCTTGCAGCATCCAGAATAGATTAATTAGTGTTAATTGATATTATTAAACACTTTCTTATTTAATTAATTTTCTTTCTCTCTCTCTCTCTCCTTTTCTCTCCCTACAACTCTCCTAAGTAAACACACATAGTACGATCACTTCGTGCATGCATGTAATACTTGGTAACCCAGTAACGATTAGCATTTGGTAATCCTAGTAGTGTTGCACTAGTTTAGGATGTGTATGGCAAGTGAGAACAAATGCTAGTTTTAGGATTAGTTATAACTTAGTTAATGAGTAATTAAGTTAAACTGGTCACTTAGTTATCTCTCTCCTTCCCTATTAGCATAGGACATAAAAACATAAAATATATAAAAATCATATGTCTCAAGATTACTTAACCATAAAATTGTGACATACAAGTAAGTTTGGGAAGACAACGATCAACCAACTCATCCTTGTTC
>MNCI01036506.1:0-13225 GCA_015680685.1 Gnetum montanum | reverse complement strand
TGAGATGAAGGAGAAGAAGAAGGGGATCCATCACCATGGTGATGTTTCCTGCCTTCTCTTCGGCTGCTTCGGCCCCGATCGCTGTAACGATCCAAGTGTCTGTCATTAGTGTGAGTAGTTGTTCCTACCGTGAACAGTTGGTGCTCACGGGGATCAGGGCCTGTAGCATGTATAGTTCATCGAAGGCCCTGATGCCTAACCTCTTTACCAGAGTGAGGAGGAGGAACATCATTTTCTAAGAAACCCATTGTAAGGGGTTCCTCATCTCCTATTTCACTAATTACATGGGGAACCTTGCCCTTCAACAGCGAATGTTGGCTCTCCTGCCTTGCGTCCCGAATACGTTGGGCATTTGTGGGACGATAATCCCTTATGTCATAATCATCCAAAACATATTCTGCGAGAAGTTCTTGCATGCCAGTCTATGCTAAGGCACGGAAAAGCATGTTAGGGGCAGATCTATCTGGGGGGTAACACGATGTTACCTTGCAGATCTCTCCATCGTAGTTGTTCATCTTGATGGAAAATAAAAGTAAAGTCAGGGACATACTCATCAGGATGAGTATATGTGACCTTAGATTGTTTAGGACCTGGCTGATCTGGGTTATGCGTATGAGGCTGACCTTCTCCTGTGTTGCCCTTAGGTGAGTTGATTTCGTGAGAAGAAGCCATTTCTAATGGTGTGCTGTTTCTACCGTTATTTATGTTCTTGATTAACTGATTAACCCCAAGGTTCGTTAAAGCTCACAATGATGTGAGTGATATCCCTCATATTCAATTGGCATGAAAACACTTAGTCCCTGGCAATAGCGCCAATGATGAGTGGCGAGGTACCCCTACACTCAACCATACGAATACGAGCGTGTACGCGTGATCCGGTCGAACTCCACAGACTAAATGCCTTAACGCCACAAGAAACACTTGGGGTTAATCGTTCGTTGCCTTCCTTGGCTTGCTTCTATGTGTCACGGTGTATGGTTAAGCAAGTCTGAGGTATGTGATTTTTTGGTATTTTTCCATTTATCTCCTAAGCTATGAGGGAAAGGGTTGAGAAACTAAACTATCTCTAACTAATGTCCTAAGTCTAAATTAACTAGCGTCAGCATCCGTTCCCACTTACCGGACACACTCTGAACTATGCAACTGTGGCTACCAAACGCTAATCGTTACTGGGATCACCACACGTAACACAAGTGCTCGAAGTGGTCGTAATGAGGTACCTATTTAGCTTAAGTGTGATAAGCAGCTGATTCCTTGGCTAGCCGTACACACCCGTGGATGCTCGTAGCCAGGTCGTACTTATCACACGTTCTAGCCTAGCGATGAGTAGCCGATTCCTCAACTAGCCATACACATTGGACTACTACTGGGATTACCAAGCGTAGATCCTGGAATACGCTACTGGGTTATCAAGCAGCCAATGCTCGTAGTTAAGTCATACTCACGCGTTGCGACAAGCAGCCGATTCCTTGATTAGCCGTACACATCTGTAGATGCTCGTAATCAAGTCATACTTGTGCGCACTAGGAAAGCAGTAAATAAATAACAATATTAAAACCATGTACTGCAAGGTTTATCCAATCAAGTTCTTCTTTATTTCCATACACAACTTGGGTTCAGGTTACAAGCTGCTCAAATAAAGAGTCGTTCACTCTAGGACTCCTACTGCGGGCACATGGGAAAAATTCTAACTCTGGAGTGATCAATCTGCCAGAGCTTCACTACTTCTAGCCAGGATTGGGAAATGAGGGGAGTGCCACCTCTTATTTATAGATATGGTAGCGGACCGCGATATCGTGTACGTGATATCGCATGGGATGCGATATCGTGGCGGCCGCAATATCGCGGCACAGTGCATGTCGCGTCTAATCAATAACCCTTGCATCCTCACAAATGAACATTACTCGGTCCAATTGTCCTTCTGAATCATCTGAAAATTTTACACCATTTTTCTTTCTACCTACTATGCACCGTGAAACTGCCTTCTTCATTTTGAGTAATATTTTTTCATTATGCATATGTACGTTATCCTTTGTATCAAATAAATGCACAGAATCCTCAAATCCATCTCGCCCATCCGATGTTTATGGAAGTTGCATTCTCAAGCTTGAAAAGTCATAATCCTCATCAGTCATCTTTCCTTCTCGTATATTCATCTAAACTTCTTCAAATCTTTGTTATTGCAAATCATCACCCCTTTGTCGATACACAACATCCAAGGTTACAAATTTATTGAATGCCAACCACAAATTCTTCACATGCATATAAGATGATATGTATGGTATAACATATTTAATAGGTAGAAGCTGTGCAAGATCTCCAATAAGTATCATAGATCTACCACCAAAGTTATCTAAATGATTATCTGGAAGTATTTCCTTAAGCCTTCGGTTAATGCTGCTAAGCAATTTGCCACCTATGAAACTCATTTCATCTATAATAATATACTTTAAGTATTTGTGTTTATTTTACAACAATGACAAAGTTGATGTAGCCAATGGTTTGTAATCTCTGATTCTAATCTTCAAAGCAGAATGTGCTATAGTTGCATTAATATTATACGTTGCAGCACCAGTAGGGGCGAACACTAATAAGCTATTCTTTCCCGATAAGCAAGTTCGACTAAATTTTTTACGAATCGTATTAATGAGATACGATTTTTCTGCGCCTGCTGTACCTTGAATAATCATTAATAGAGGAGAAAATTCATCCATTTCGAATTGTTGCATATATAGATGGCTAGTGATAATCTTGTAGTATTTCTTTTGTTGAACTCCTAGAGAAGATATGTCCACCTGATTGTTGTTATTTCTTGAATGTGTTAGTATCCCATGTGATCTATGACCATGAACAAAATATGTAGCAATCTTTGCAACATCCTCTTCAGGATAGTNATAGATGTATCGAACATAAATCCATTTTCGTTCAATTTTTTCGTCATTTCTTCCCAGATCGTGTTTGACATCTCTAAAAGCATAGTGTAGTAATAGTTGCACCCAACAATAATCTATCCATTTCTCCTCTCCTACTCTTGGAGCTACTCTAAATTTTGAAAATGTTCTTACAATAACTGGTCGTAGTTGAGGCTTTCAACTGGTAGCTCTCTCTTCTTCGATATAAAGATAAAATATTTCATAGCATTCAACAATGAAACTCCTTCCATTTCTAGTGTCTCTTTTGATATGCATTAATAAGGGTTGTATATGGTTCTAGTTTCTCATCTCCATCTAGATCTGGTATAACTCTTTTATACATATCTCTAGACACATTTATAATATCAAATACTCGATTGCATTCAACTAATGGAATTTCATATAGCATAACCTCCATGGCACCTATGTCTCTATCAGCTGCAGCATCCATCATGAGCCTTTTGTATGCACCTATGTCTTTATCCATACTACTGCAAGTGGCAGGCCAGAAAACATGTATGCCTTTCAACCACAACGAATCTTGCTCTCAGCTATGGAATTTTGTAGAAAATTAAAAAGAGAATCAAAAACCAAAAAGAGAAGCAATGAGAGAAGCATCATTTCCTAATTTCCACTCCACTAAGGTTTGTGCGATTGAAGCAACCCTCTTTTCGGAAGTTTGGTACCTGAAATTTTTGACTGCGAAAAAACCCTGTGCTCCAGGATCTTTGCTACAAAACATATCAGATCTTACCCACTGAAAAGTCCAATGTTCATGCGCTTTTGCCATTCAACGCAGCAGTAGACACGCAGCCACAGGCACCACTTCGCTTCGCCCAAAACCAAAAAATGTTTTTAAACAAACAAAAAGTCCTTTACAGTGCAACGCATGATATAGTTTCAATCGAAGTTCATCAGTTTCCAGCTTGTGCAGTTCTAGATATCAAATCATTCTGCAAGTCTTCTGTAAGCTCCTTTCCCCACCAAAAAAAGTCAAGAACCTATAGAATTTAGCGAAAGAATGGGCGATTCCGTGGCCTAAACATCTGTTTTAGTGGCGATTGTAGTACTGGCAGTGTTCGTGTTGGACGTGGTCTTATACACCATGACCGAGCACTCATTCAACACCACTCTCCACGCACTCTTCTGGACCCCCAATCCAAACTCAAATTCCAATGCAAAATCATTCTGCAACTGCACCGGAATATTAACTCACGCTCTCTATCACCTAGCATGATCTGTATTTATAGGAATGAGAATGACGCAACCTTTCTAAATGTATTTCTGTTTTGCAACGCACATAACCTTTCATAACACGTCAGCGTTAGTTAGCGTTATGGACAAAGTTGGCGTTACCGAAATATGACTGTAATAGCCTCTTGAGAAAGTCAACGTTAGTTAGCGTTATGGACAAAGTTGACATTACCGAAATATGACTGGTAATGGCCTCTCGGCCAAATTAAAAAACTATGTTTTGAATAGCTTGAACGTGTAGTCAATTATAAGTCACAAGGACAAAAATGGAACCAAAGTGTTGTTTAGAGCTGGAGCATAGGTGGAGAATTGGCACAGCTACTCTGAGTACTTCTCCATGCTGTTGAAATGAATTCTCCATGCTATTGAAATGAACTGTACCTTTAAAAAGCCAAGAGAATTTTAAAAATTCATGTTACCAATTTAGCAAGACTGTATTGAAAAATTGAGTCGTTATGCACGTAAATTGGTTCAGTTCACTTACACCAAGTTGGTGAAGTCTATGAAACTAAGTTTTACCATTAATTGCGATTATCCACCCAACATTTTTGCTTAACAATAAAATTTATCAAGCTCTATGTTTATTTGAAGGTCTATTTCATTCTCTCCTTACATTGACTATTTGTGTACCAACTATGCCAACAACGAGCATCTTGAGTGGATATGACATCTTAATAACTAACATATATCAATACAGAAAATATACCATACACGATTACACGCCGACTCGATTTTAAACCGGTTTACTTGTCAAGTTGAGATAACTGCAGATTCTCATATATCGCGGCTACCTTTTTAAGGATGGTAGAGTTACAAGGCTTATTTACAACTATCTTCAAGTACGGCTGAGTTACACGGCTTAATATTTATTCATGACACGCTCATTTAGAAGGTTAAGCCATCTGTGTCGGAGTAAAAGAAATTAAATCCCCTCGTTACTTCAAGTACCAGCCGTTTGGAATCGTCGTTATTCTCGTCCTCTGAAGATTGCACTGGAGAAAGATATTGCATGGTTATCTCCCTCATGAATTCTCGTCATAAGTTTTAGCTGCTTTAAAGCATCTTGTGTCCCACACTTATTGTCCTGCATGTAGCACTCCACTGCAGATACCATGTCGCTGTGTTTCTTTTCGTCCCGAAAGAAACCGATTAGTAACAATGTGATTAAGACCTCTGTTTTTGTCATAATTCATAAATTGAATTGGATCCTCGTTACCTCAAAGTCAGGGAAATCATCTGTAAGCCTGCAGAATTTTCCACATAGTTACCTGAAATCAGACACGCCCAATCCTCTCTGCAGAGCAACAGGAAAAAAATCGTGCATCTGAAGTTGTCCTGTGACAAATACAGGCCAGACGCCTATGCTCTGCCCACCATTCTTCAAACATTCCTGCAGGGAAGGTACACAACCCTTACAATTCCACACTTCTTCCCATTGATAATATTTGGAGAGTTCCTGCCACTGAACACGGTTTTCAAATCCTGGTTAAATAAAGTTCTCTGATTTCATTTTAACAGCTTTAAATGTCGTTTACATTCCTTACCCTTTAGCGGACGTACATTTAGATGTTGCATTGCTGTTTCTCGCTGCAATCTTGACCCAGTTCAGAAACGGTGTCCATAACGAATTGCATGAAATCTTGGATGGGAGCGTGAAGTAGAGGAGTCGTTGAGAGTCCAAATCTGCAAAGGAAATCAAATTAATCTTTCCCACAAACTTGATTTCATTGTTAAGTGGCCACCAAGAATCAAGATTCATGGCATCGGCATGACACAGAAAACAAGGGAGTACGAATGAATAAACAAACACACGGAAATCACGAAAGGGCTACTTTGGTAAACGAAAGCCGAAGGGCCAAAGTTTGGGATGGGGCATGCGACGTAAACATTTCATTTGTGTAGATTGGCCTTTGGGAGCGTCAAAGGTTGTTTATTGGTCATTGGTTCTTGTTCTTTTTCTCATCTCTGCTGAAAAAATAAAAAACAAAACAAGGTCATCGTCATGGGTCATGATCACGATGACGGATGGATGCTTGTTTAACTTTTTTTAAAAATCTGTTTGGTTACGAGCCAATGAAGCCCACCAGCTCATGTCCAATGGCCATATGCAAGCTCATGGTCCTCTGTCTTTACTTTCCCCTTCATCATGACCAGTGTCGATTCGTTAGCATCCAAAAGTTTTTTAATCATCATAGGTGAGGTGAGTTATTGGGCTGTGCCTAGTTTAGTTAAGTTGTGTCATCTTATAATGTGGTCATCTTCAACATGGCCCTAAGGTGCTACTCACAGGTCATTGAACAAAAGTATTAGCAAACATGATTTGTTATAAATTTGGTTGAGGCTTGAGGCTTAATTTCATTCTTAGAAAGATTGAATTGAGTAACAAAAGGGTTTCATCTTATTGTTGTCATTTTGGTTGTTGCAAAAATTATATGTTTGGCTAGATTATGGCTCTTGAGTAAGGACATGGATTGATGCCCTCCATACCTTTGCAAATTTTTTTACTTCAATTTAATGGTGATATTGCAATCTTTTGTGCAATTTTTAAGCATTAACAATTTTTTGGATTTACATTGTACTTGTTCTATATTCTACAATGTTCTTTTTATGATATATGAGATTTAATTTTTTTAAAAGACTAATATATTTAAATTTTCTCTATTATGTCCTCGACTACGAACCCATCATCACTTTTCTTAAGGGACATGTACCCAAACATGTTTTGAATCACGAATCTTCAATTCCTCACTTCCACAAATCAGATTCTTTTCATGCATAGATTTGAGGTAATGAGGGTCCAATTCAACTTTAGAATTTTGATAAAAATAGAGGTCTTAATTACGTTGTTACTAATCAATTTTCTTTACGACAAAAAGAAGCATAGCGACATGGTATCTGCAGATGAGTACTACATGCAAGACAATAAGTGTGAGACAGAAAATGCTTTGAAGCAGCTAAAACTTATGACAAGAGAATTCATGAGGGAGAAAACCATGCAATATCTTTCTCCAACCCAATCTTCAATGGATGAGAATAATGACAATTCCAATTGCAAACAATTGGTACTTGAAGTAACAAGGGTATTTAATTTCTTTTACTCCAACACAGATGGTTTGACCTTCTCAAATGAGCATCTCATGAATCAGATGTGTTCTATCTTATTCAAAGAAGTACCCATGTGATCATCACATGCTTTCTTACCACTTACTAGTGAGCACAAATATTAAGCTTGTAACTCTACCATACTTGTGAGCGCAAATATTAAGCCTAGTAACTTTGATGTACCTTAAGATAGTGGTAAATGAGCCTAGTAACTCTACCATTGTCAATGTAGCCATGATATATGGGAATTTGCAATTAATCTCACATTGAAAAGTAAATCCGTTTAAAATCAAGTCTGCATGTAATTCGGTATGGTATATTTTCTATATTGATATTTTTGATTCATAAAGTTTGGACACACCAAGATCGGGAAAGAAAACTCGTTTGAGTAGACTATTGCCTAGGGTGCCTTTTGTAACAGTCTTAGCTTGAAATGGTTATGACATTTTAAAGAGTTAACCAGACCAAAAAATTAGGAATTTCAATTGAATGATTGTCTTGAATTCATGAATACAATAAGTAATTAAAAGAAATAAATTTTCCTCGTCCATCTTTGCCAATGGTACTCATTGCCGGGTAGAAAAACTGCAACCGCACCTTAACGAGGGAGAGAGAGAGGGATGTTGCTGCTGCTTGTTCTGCATACCACGTGATTCTATTTTGCCATGTGCTGGAGAGAGAGGGAGTGGATCCCTGCACTATCTACACACTTGCTACGTTGCTACGTTGCTGGGAAAGAAAAGAGAACCCTCCCACTGGGAGACATTGCAGCTACGTTGCTGGGAAAGAAAAGAGAACCCTCCCACTGGGAGACATTGCAGCTACGTTGCTGGGAAAGAAAAGAGAACCCTCCCACTGGGAGACATTGCTTGCTGCAGGTGCTAAATGTTGTCGTGTGTTGGAAGAAAGACAAAAAGCTATGAAGCTACTGGCATCATCTGCCATTGGGCAGAAAAACAAACAAGGAAGCCATCGGAGAGAGAGAACTAAACCTCATGCTTCCCATAAATCCTGTTCCTACCATCTCATCGTCATTGAGGGAAGGCTCCCTGATCCCATTGTTTCCACTGTCGTGGAGAGACACAAGAGGCTAAACCTCCACGCCACCACTTTCTGTAGTCACGCACCCACCGCTGCAAACCAGAGCTTACAGCGCATCATTGTGTACACTGCTATGCATGCATGCTGCGCCAAAGAAAAAAAAAAACTGTCATCCCTTGGTTTCCTGACTGGCCCCAGGATCTCCTCCATTTCGAAGCCTGGGAGACCCCATTTTATAGCCACTCACGCCTCCACACTATCATTAATTGCCGAGATCTACTGTCTGCACGTCACCATTACTCCATGATTGATGTAACCACTGCCACCAATTATTCACCTCTGCAAGGCTTACCACAGTAACTACCATGTTGCACCATCGTCTGCATGAAACGTCTACCACTTCTGCGGCCGTTACATCCACCTCTGCCACCACCACGATGTCTCTTTCTAATAGACATCTAACATCACAATTTTTTGTAAGATGAATGCATTTTGTATTGTTGCAAGTGTACGATGAATTTTCCCCATTGGTGCTCCATATGAATTTTCCCCATTGGTGCTCCATTAGTATGAATCAGGTAGTTCTGTACAATTTGTGACATTACCTGGGCTCCAGGTGGAGGAGATGTTAGAAAAATCACAAATTTGACTCTTAGCCCCAACATTATTTTCGGTTATTTACTTAAATCTCCTTTTGGGGGAGAGGGTTGGATCGTTAGTGTGGACAATCTAGAAGATCTAATTGGAGGACATTTCTCAGTCAATGGATGAGTTCTTTAGCAAAATAGAAAGCCAAAGAGCAAAACAATAACAAAAGGTCCAAGAAGATTCTACTATGCAAAAGCTTAATAAGATATGTGCAAATCAGGTATGGAAATGGTTTGCTTGCATTGTAAATGGGGGTTTTTTGGATTTGGCCTTTTTCACAGTATGCTTCTTGTTTGAGTTGGAAAGGGCGCTGAGATCCAATTCATGTTATAAAAACTCTAACAAGAAATTGCTACTTGCTTATAGGAGCTTAAGTCTAATTTTATTTCGTCTATTAGATGTTCAAACATTTTGAGTATTATTGTTAGCCAACCATGTTTTGAAAAAAAAAAGGAAAAAAGTAAAGCTCTTATCTATCTTTCCCATTTTTGGCAAGTCTAGAATCCTTTCTAGTAGTTGGTTACATTTAATTTTTCCTTAGTTGCAGAAAGTAATTAATACACTAGTTATTCAATGTAAGAAAATATGTACAATCATTAAAGAGAGAAGTTAACCATTCAGTTAAAATGGCAGAGTTGATTAAGTACAATCTTGAGGATGTTGATGCTACAATATTAGCTATTCATGTAGCTCTTGCAATTGGAATGGATTAGAAGAGTTTTTAGTGTATCGTGAAAGAAGAGAAAGGCTATGAGTCTTGTTGCAACCTTGATCCATAGCTTGCAACTTAAAAAAAACTATATTACTCTGCTATTGAGTAACAACCTTGATGATATGGAGGAGGATTAAAAAACACAACCAATAGTCAATCTAGAAGTTCCTTCCTTGCTAATATTAATAAATTGCACACTACATTCATTTCTTCAATATCATGTAAATGTGAATATTCAAGCTATAATTTTTTCCTTTCAATGCTTCTTTGTGATTTTGATGATATACTAAGGTAACTTCTTTGTGATGAAGAGTTTCTATTACTTTAACTTGTAATGAGCTATATAGGGTTGAGGTTTCTTTTGATAACTATTGATGCATAGAAAAGAAAGAGATAAATATTGTTGTTGAAGAGTAAATGCTTGTTGGTAAAGATAGCAAACTAATAGGACTTTTAATTTTCATGGTATTCAAACTTATTTAAACATGGCCTCATGCTTAGCATGGGTGAGGTTGACATCAACACTTAGTCCCCAAACTTTAATTACATGCAAGTGCAAAGATAGCAAAAACCACAAAATTTCAAAAAGAAATGNGATCTCATTCCCAATCTTCTCACAAGGTAAAAGTAAAAGGATGTGGACTACTTTGAGCACATGATTTATACTAAAATTAATGAGGAGAATAGGCTCAAGTTAGATTGTGGCTAATTGTAACTTTTGGAATTTTCCTTGGGACTCTTTCTTCTTCTTCTTTTTTTTCTGACATTTAGAAAGGGGATGGGTGAAAGGGACTATTTGCTCCTCCTTTTTTCTCTTTTTTTGTATTTTGGAAAAATAGGTTCAAAAGGGAAAATGGAGGTTAGGGTGAGAATAGCTCCCAAACCCCATCACACTTAAGAACTTATTACACTACCAATGAACATGGTCCTTATTCTCCTTTTTTTTTTGGAGAAACTTTTGCTCATTGTGTACTTCATTCTTGAGGTAGGAATTTCAACATGTGTTTGGTCAATTAGTTGCACTACCAAAGAACATGATCCTTTCAAAACTTTTCCCATGATGTAGTTCAACCCTTGTGTATGTGCCTTTAATTATAATAGGATGGCATCACAGTAAGTCTCCTAGGTGGCTAAGGGTTCTCAAGTAGAAATAAACACACGTGACTCCATTGTTCATAGGGTAGCCATAGATCATCACACTTGAGGATTTGGGCTTATGAAAAGGAAAATGGGGTTTTCCAAGGTCACCTAGTGATTGCAAATAACCATTCTCCAATGTCACTTACCCTACACTCACATGATTATGATGATAAAATGATAAGTTAGCATAAATTCCATCTTGCATAATCCAACCTAACTAATAAAACTAAAACCTTGAAATCGATTGGGAAGAATCATAGCATTATTGAAATATATAATATAAAGGAGATTTTATGTAATAGATATATAGAGTATTATACTTACATTATTTTCCAATGGTGTTATAATGACCTAATTCCCAGTAACTCAAACAACCATAATGATTATTAAAATCATTTGAAAAGAAAAAATCAAACCAAACCAATATGCTAAGAAAGAGATGATGGAAATGCAAAGACAATATGCAAATGTAGCTATATACAAATAAAATGCATGGCAAGGGAAAGAAAACATGAAACTAAGAATCTACTAGGTGTCCACATGAGGAACCTAAGTAGAAATGCTTCAAATTAAATGCATTAAAATTCCTATGTAACCTATGTCCTTGCAAATTAGCAATTTTCTACATACTAGGGCTGACAATGTAATTTGGAATGGACTTGACTACATAGGGGAAAACTTAGTTTGAGGACTAGTTTGACCAAATTCTCTACCTCTTCTTAGGACTAGGTCTCCTATCTTAAAAACTTTACCTACATGTTTCTTGTCAAGCCATCGTTTAACAATTTTTTAATGACTAAGATCATGAAAATCAAGACAATCTTAATTGGCTTATTCATTTCCTATTAGGGGCAAAATTTGAATGTTTCATAAGGTGAATAATTTTAGACCTAGATGTTCATCAAGTTTTTCTTTCACATAAATTCCATTCTTAGGTCTAACATGTCTAAATTTTTGTAGGTCATTGAACATAGCTATTGTAGGAACATGTTCCATGGATGTGTTGTCAAAATTGGTGCACCTTCTAATGTTTTAAGAGATAGGATCTCATTTACATCTTTGTCCTCCCCTAAAGGTGGTAGGTCATTCAGAAGAAATCCCTTTCCATCATGTTGATGATAAGGCAAGGCATCTTCATAGATTTCTTCACCTTCTCTAGACATTTGATAATGTTGGGTGGAATCTGTATGAGAAAAGGATTTATTTTTGTAACTTCACTCATATGGTCATTTATAACATGTTCACTGCGCTCAACCTCAATAACTCCAATGTAAAGATTAGTGTTTTGATTCTACAAAGATCAATTTTTCTTATCAAAATTCATTACAACTTGCTTATAAAAGGATTCTATAAGTATATCATGTATTCAGATTTTTCTTTGATAGCGATTAATAGTTCTAAGAAATCTAACATCAGAAGCCCCCAAACTTGGCTCGAAAACTCCTAGATAGGAGCATACCATAGGTAGGTGACATGTTAACTACTAAGATATCTATGTAACAGGTAAATGTAGGGTATTATTTAAGTTGTACTTTCACTCCTTTTAATGACCCTACTATAGGTACATTAGACCCATCGAGTTGTATTACACTTTTCATTTGTGGTATCATTTGTGCTTCTAAAGCCTAACATACCTCAAGAGACATGATGCTAATAGTTGCACCAAAATCCATTAAACAATTATGGACATTCTTTCCTAAAATGGTCAAAGTTGTTACGAAAGGAGGTTGATCTTTCTTGCTTGATTTGGAATTGTTTGCATCTTGTACTGATAGTGTGTTAGGACTTCTTGCAAAGTGAACTTGCCTTTTGGGGGTTGAGGATTTTTTTGTGGTTTTAGGTCTAAAAACTATGTTTTGAATTGTCTCTTTCATTTCATTAAAGTGTAAAAGGTCATTCATTGAAATGTTAACTTTAATTTTCTTCAAATCCTCAACTAGATCATAAATCTTATGTTCATCTTTGGCTTCTTGTTGAGGTGGGGTTCTTCTAAGTATGGAAAAGGGGTTTGGTTGTTCTAGGCCATTTGTTTGGGATGATCCAATTTGAGTGTTTGTTTTGTTTTGACTATGAGCTCTTCTATTTGGAGAAGTATATGGATCATTCCTAGTTTGTTGTTGTGTGTTATTCATGATGTCACTAAGTCTACAGTAGTGAGTGTTATGTGGGTTGCGGTCACTTACCATAATTTCTTCTAATGAGGAAACCCGTTCATTTTCTATTTCATGAGGTACATTAAGGACCATAATAGGGGGTTTTCCATTTTGTTGACTTTGGATATTGTCACCATATAATGCTAAAAATTATGGACAAGTCTTCTCAGAATGTTGCCTGATGTTATGGAGATGACATTAATCATCATTGACTGATATACTTGGATTTTCTAGTTGTATAGGATCTTTGCTATTATTCTACT
>MNCI01036492.1:184053-212239 GCA_015680685.1 Gnetum montanum | reverse complement strand
CCTTGAAGCCTTTTTATAGGATTCCAAGGTAGGTAGGGAAGTTACATTTTTAAAAATATCTCACCTAACTTCTCTCCCAAGTAACTTGACTAACCAATTAGAAAATTGCTTGTCCAACAAGCTAGGAGAAAGTTATGTAGTTAGGGAGTTAGGAAGTTATGCATAAAATTAGGAGAATTTTATGCTAACATTAATGTAATGTAACATTTAAATGGGATAATTAATATTGCAAATTTATAATGGGTAGTAATTTATATGTTTTAAAATAATATTTGTTATGACTTGGGATAATTGAAGGCAAGTCTCTAAATCAAGGCTTCATATAATGAGTACTTCATGTTATGAATATATATATATATCTACATATATATATTATTGGTTAGTTTATATTCCATTTTAAGTGGCAGAAGTAATTGAATAATTTCTGGTAAAAGCGGCGAAACGATTCTTCTTGTCTTCCCTGTAAATCGCGTGGAGGTTTCATCACAGTTCCAGGGCAATGGTCTTTCTCTTATTTCTGCCTAGAACTTGCAAGAATCGACACATGTTTAAAGCAAGATTCAAAATGCAGCATCATCCAAAACCACAGATTCAAACTTCCTCCGCACAATAAGGTCCTACAAAATCGTAACCGACGATCACCGTGGGGGAAGGCTCTACAACTGCAATCTGACTCTGCCATCACGTGTTGGAGAAGAAAAGGGTTTTTTTGGATAACGTTGTGCTGAACATACTATTTTAAACAGAGGGTTTCGGTTACCAGAGATTTTTGTTTTGCCCCCAAATTGACTTAGGGCTTCCTACGTTTTTGTTTGAAAATTTTACCTTGAATCTTTACCGCCATTTCCATTGATTGTAGAACCAAGGGCTAGCGTTTTATGGATCTGCATCTGTCGAAACCGCCTACAGAAACCTTTAGAATCGTTGTAGCCGCACCACCGAAATCGTAACAACATATCCTACGTTAGATGTTTCATGTGCCAGGCTGAATGTCGCGTGGCAGTTTGTATGGGATTTCTGTGCACCTTGAGATCACCTCCAATGTTTTGTTCTTGTTTTGAACCAGCAAATCAACAACGTCAATAGCTATGGCGGTGTAGAGCGATGACTGCAGTGATGTTTATTGCCTTGGCCGTGATTTTACGGTGGCCATGTATTTTCCAGTAACACCGCAGTCTTCTTTTTCCTTCACTGATGCTGCATAATTTATCAAAACATTCGAGGCATTGCTGATTTTGGTTTAATTCCTGTTTTACATGAAATTTCAAATGTTGTCTTAAGGATACGACCAAATTTATCAACTGGGACCTGCAACTTTGTGCCTTCCACATAAATAATATACTCCCTTCCTTACTGATTTTACTATCCTCTAATCTTTGACAAGGGAATAATCTGGCACTTTCATCTTGTACCCAAAAGGCTTCAACATCAAAATTTTTTTTTTACCAGTGAATCAATATTCTAGAAAAAAACACCCATCAACCTTCAACACTAAAGCTGTAATTTACTTACAACCATAGATTCCTCCAATTTTGAATAAAATATTTTAACTATTCCATGGAATGGCCAAATGTGCCAACACTATGGTTGCCCGATGATCTCTCAGTGTCTATTTCCATTCCAGCCTTACATCGACAATTTAGGTAAGTACACTTACTATAATTAGTAAGTGGCGGATAAAGGTGGTTTACCCCTTTACCAAAAATGCAATATTGGCAATGATGGTTTTAAACCTCATCCAAGTTGGCCTTCCAACTACCTTTACACAAGGTATGAAAAGGGAAAAAAAGAAAGAGGGGGGGGATATGAGATAGTGGAAATCTCACATCTTATCTCAATGTTGGAGAGAGGGGGTAAAGTTTGAAGACCAAAATGGAAACTTAGTAGTTTCCAAAGATGGTTTTGACAAGCTACCAAATTTTGCCACAAAGGAGGAAAAAGTAGGCTTGGTTAGTACAGAAACAAATCAAGGTTTAGTGGCAAAAAATGTGGCAGCAAAAAATTAAATTGGTATTAAGGCTTCAATGTTGGCTTTGTTCTAGAAATTCATAGTAGATGTTATGAAATTTTAGCTGTCAAACCACTTGTAGCTTCCATGCTAAGGCTTTTGCTATTTTTTGGGGGCGGGGAGAGAGGGGGAGGTAAAGTCAATGTTGGATTATTTGGGAGGTTTGCCTTCAAAAAANAGAAAAAAACTTTTTGGTAGTAAAAAGGAAAAAAAAAATAGGGGGAAAAAGATATTAACACTAGCTTTAGACTGTGAAATTCACAACAAATGCTGTGAAAAGCTAAAACCCAACCACCTACAACTTCCATGTTGTAGTTTTGATCATAGGGGGGAAGGACTAGTGTTGATTCTTCAAAGGTTTTAGCTACAAAAAATCAAGGAAAATCTTGCAAATGGAAACAAAAAAAATAGATATTTTTACAAAATTTAGGTGAAGGCCCTTCCTCTAGCACCAAGAAAAATTATTATGATCAAAAACCTCGATCACTAGAAAAAACCAAGGATCCTTGGTGTAGCTGTTTTCCAACCCTGAATCCCTAGGGCCCCATGAGAGAAATGAGATTCGAGGTACCCTAGCCAGTTTGATAGAGACTTATGAGATGAAAAACATGGAATATAAGCATATCTAAATAATGCATAGAAAATAAATTTTATTTTTTAACACAAAAATCAAAAATTAAAAATTTATTAAGAAAGAGGAAAGAATAAGTTAGAGAAATGTGTATAAATGGTGCCTAGATGAGCAAAAAGGTAGGTTCACTTATGCAAGAGTTTAAAGCTTGTTAAAGTTGATGTGATATGCTCCATGATCTAGGTGCTAAGAAACTCCTAAATTTATCAAACCTTCCTTCACTAGTGCAACCTCAAATCTACTAGTTGGGCCACTGTTGGGGGATGAGAAAAGTGAAAAATTTGGATGTTAGATTACTCCATGCTAGGGTTTGGAAATCCCAAATGTGTAGTGTTGACACCCAAAATCCAAAAATCTCAAGGCTAAAATGCTTCCACACTAGGGTTCAAGAGAATGCAAGTATGGGAACTTGCAAGAGCTGATGAGTGCTTGAGAATGCTCCAAGCATGTAATTGTGAAAATGTTGTGTATGCTAAAAAAATTACTTGATAATGCTAAAATTGTCTGGAATTACTAAATAAAAAATGTTGAACTTGCAAGAAATTTTGAAACCTCTAAATGATATTTGATATTGGCTTTTATAGGATATTTGGACCATGAATGGGGCTACAAATTGGTTATGATTTGCCTACAAAAATGGCTACAAATTGGCTAATAACTTGCTACAAATTGATTGTAAATTTGTTGCAATTTTAGGTGAGATGGGTGTCAAAATTTGGTGGTTTACCATTCATAGTAAATGCTTCCCCCATGTACATTCCATTTACTATAAATAGTAATTAGGACACACCTTCTACACTAAAGATGAATCTTCCATGTTGAGCTCTCCACCATGCTTGTTGAAGTGGATGGTTAATTTTGAAGTGTATGAAGTGATGAGTTTTTGCTTTCGTGGATTTCATGCTAGGGGATCAAATTTTCCATGCTAGAAATGAAGACTCCATGCTAGGGGGAAACTTCCACGCAAGGGGAAAAATTTTATAGGCCAAGAAAAACTTCCGCACTGAGGGGGGAAAGTTTTCAAGTTGTGCATGTGAACTCCATGTTGAAGGTGAAAAGTTTCCAAAACCGTCATCCTTCCATGTTGGGGGTAGATGAGATCTACCTCCTTGCATGTGTTTTTAGCATAGAAAAATGTATGCCCCCCATGAAATCCATCCAATTACCTTTTTTGGCATTCCAAAAGGAATTTTTAACCTTCCCCCAAGCCAAAATATAGATACTATGTGACTTTGTTTACTTGGGGGATGAGGCTTTGACCACTTATGAGGTATTTTTTAGCCCTGAAATTATAAAGTATGTGAAAGTGCACACTGTGGATATTAATTTTCACATTTACAATGATGTTTCACCTTGGGTTTCATGGGGTCAAAGCTTCATGGTGAAGATTGCCTATAATATGTAAATTTTTGTGGTGTTTCAAAACTATTGGAGCACTATCTTTTGGACCTCTCTTGATGTAATATGAGTTAGGCAAGCCTCTATTAAGGTCACCTCAAGGTTTTCTTATTAAGCTAGTGCCTCTTTCTAGTGGGAATTTTCTATTACTATCACTTGTTTTAGAATTTAATGGATAGAGTCCACTTCGGCCTCTTTCCTAAGAGGTCTTGTGGCATGGATTGCAATTAGTTCTTCCTAGGATTATTCTTGGCCCCTTCCCATTCTTGGCCATTTTTCCTTTGGTTGAGATGATCCTCCTTCCTATGTGTGTTTAACTTTTGGTGCCATCTGTGATCACAACACATTTTTGGATTAGTAGATATAATGTGTAACTTAAAATATTTGGATACATTATATCGTCAATTAGTTATACTGAACTACGCTTGGACCATGGCAAATTGGTTATTTTATTCTTATTTTATTAATTGATTTTTATTATAAGTTTCACTGAAGCTTTTTGTAATGGTTTAACTTTTGTAATTTGGTGTTTAAATATTGATTTCTTAGTTAAATCTTTATAGGAGTTAGAAAAATTATGAAAAATGTTCAGTTGAAAATGACATGTTTGTGACTTCCATGACTAAGAGCTTACCTCCGAGAGCTATAGGGTCAAAGAATGCAGTGATTTGGAAAACATTTTAAGATGTTATGGGCTTTGGAATGTTCTAGGGTCTAAATATTGCAAAAACGCCTTTGGCATTTATGAATAAATGTCAAATTTTGTAAGGAAGGTCACACATATATATGGTATTTTTGCATTGCATCGATAAGGTTGCATATACTGGGCCTTATATACACATGGGCTCCATTGATGCGGCCTATTTACAAGGTCTGTAAGAAAAATTTTCAAACTTGAATATTTCAAAAAATACAAGGAATTTTTCAAATGAATTTGGTGTCTATGGAGTTCCAAAAAAGCTAAGAATATGATGAAATTATTGAAGAGGGTCTTTGAAAGCTTAAAAATTTATAAATTTAATGGAGAATGTGTGATTTGAACAAAATGCTTTATAGGAATACACGGTCGGATGCAAAAGATGGGTGTACTAAAGATTTTAATTGTAATAATGCCTAAGGATAAGGTGGTTAATGAACCAAGCCAAGAGATATGCAAATAGATCCTTCCCATAGTAGGCACATGACTTGTTTTCCCTTACATAACCTCAACCTAAGGAGTCCATGGACCCCATAGGTCATTAATGGTTGATAAAAGTTAAGGACTAAAACCCAGAAGATTTTACTAAGGAATTCAAGTACATTAGAAAAAGACACCGAACAAGAACATGGACATCAATAGTGAGGTGAGGTATGGGTAGCATGGATGGATGATGGAGAAGGTGTAATGGAGTTCCAAATTGAGATTACAAGAATTCCTTTATGAATTTATGATTAAATGATTTAAGAAGATCCATCCTTGGTCTAGACAAAAACCAAACGCTTTAAGTGACTTTGAATCATCACTCCAAGATTGATCGATCCCCCTGAGACACAAGACTGCTTCCATAGAAAAACCACCATTTCTTAAAAATAAGAAAAGAGAAGAAATAAGTAAGATACGCTCTTAGATAAAGAGGGCCTTCAGGCATAGGTAACATGTCTTTCTAGTCCCATAACTAGTTCTTGTAGCTTTTTTATTTGTCTAAGGGGTGTGATTTCAATTCCCATCATATATATTTATTGTTTTGTTTTGTTTTGTTTTAGTTTTCTTTCTCTTCTTTCTTTTGGATGGGAACCACACCATGCAAATACTTATTCAACTTCTTGTTATTGGTTGACATGGAATGGTAAGAAATCCATGAAAACACTCATGCATCCAAGTAAGTAGAAGTGTACAAAACATATTGAGTTCCCTTGAAGTCACATCTTGTGCAAACCTTTGAATCCTTTCTAATTCTAGAAACCACCAACGTCACAAATTTATTAAAAGTTTATTTAATTAAAGCAACCTCATACTCCCAAAACAAGGAAAACCATAGAGTTTGTGGATGGGTGGATGATGTGGACTCATTACCTATTCCATGAATAAGAAACCATGTCTTATCTATCAATACAAAAATTCAAAAATAGAAACTAGACATGAGCAAACAAAACATTAAGTAGAAACCATAATTAGCAATAACTACAACACTATTGTGTCCTATTGGCATAAAGCACGTTTATTAACAAGAATTAGAAAATCATACTAAAATAAAACAAAGTAGAATATATAAGAAAAACAAAAAATGGTGTAAAATAGAAAAACGTTTTAAAGTTAAAAAGGTATAAAATAAATAATTTTCAAAAATAAAAATGTGTAAAGAAAAAAATTAAAAAATTGAGAATCCAAATATATGATTAGCATGGATATCCATCTCTTCCACAATTGAGTTGAAATGAGGAGATTCAAAAAATTAAGCATGATTGTTCATTCATTGAGGTATTTGTTGTACTGTCTTATTTAGGATCATGGAAAGGCCTCACTTGTTAGATGTTGACCAACTACTTTTTGTTCATGCTTTCAGGTTTTTATATGATCATGGCCCTGGAAGGAAATTTTTCATCAATTATATAAAGCCCCTCTCATAATGTCTCAAACTTAGTTCATTAAGATACACATGTGGTGTTTTAGTAGAGAACCTTATCTTTTGGTTGAAATTTCTCTTTTCATATTCTAAGGTCATGTAATATTTGTTGAATGTATTGTGAACTTCATTCAAGGATAGGGCTACAAGTCAATTTTCATCTAGTACATTTAGGTTGATTAGTATTTTTTTCTTGTGTTAAACTTAGTTAAAGATCCAAGTCATAGGTTGTCAAGAGTGTACAGATCTTGGATTAAATTGGAAGTGCTGGATGTTTTTTGTACACCAACTCATAGGGACAGTAGCTAATTGAAAGTTTCCATGTTTAGTGGTAGGCCCAAAGGACATTATTGAGTTTTTTGCTCCAATATCTCCTATATTTGCTAATAGTTCTTATTAGAATCTTTGTGGTCTTCCTGTTAGTAACCTTTGCTTGACTGTTGGCTTAGGGGTGATAGGGTATTGTTAATTTATGTTCAACCCCCAAGCATTGCATGAGTTTCTAAAATGTAGCACCTATAAAATGGGTTCCATTATTAGAAATCAGTGCATGTGGCATTCCAAACCTATTCACAACATTTTGTTATACAAATTGAGTAGTAGTGGATGATGTAGAATTGATGATGGTTATTACTTTTTCCTGTTTGGTATAGTAGTCAATGGCTATGATAATATAGGCCTTTTTGTTGGATATGGGTGTGATGGGATCCATGAAATCTATGTCCCATATGTCAAAGGATTTTAGTGGTTGAATCCACTATTAGGGATCCTCCATTTATGTAATCATCCCACCATCTCACTCACAATGTTTACAAGATTAGATAAACTAGTAATCATCCTTGAAGCTTATGGGCTAATATTATCCTACCATTAAGATTTTTATGGTTGTTCATCTTCCTACATAGTGGCCTTTGTAAGGACCTTCATGAGCATCCTAGAGAATGTGTAGTTGATTAGCATTAGGTACATACCAATGAACCAAGCCATTGGCACATACCTTGTAAAGGTGTCCTGATGAAAAAACTATTATTTTTTCCTCTAGTCTAGATCTTGTGGCATCTCCTAAGTAAAACGATAAGTGAGGATGACATCATACCATTTTGGTTTTGTAGGAACCTGTTCATTTATTACCCTAGCAAAGAGGAGTTCATTAGGAAATTGATCACAAAGTGGGCTCTCCTCCTCTTTACTATCCTGTCATAACCAAGACAAGTGATTAGCAATCACATTCTCAATTCTTTTTTAATCTACCATTGTTAGATTGAATTCTTGCAAGATCACTAGCCATCATATGACACAAGGGCTCACCATTTTCTTATTCATGAGGACATAGATGGCACTATAATCAATATGCACAAACACTTTATATCCAAGTACATAGTGCTTGAACTATTCCAGAGCATACACCACCACCATTAGTTCTTTCTCTGTGGTGGTGTAATTCAATTTGCACCCACAATGCTTTGGCTTGCATAATGGATGTAATACGGATATTTATTATCATCTACCTACATAAGCATGATCTCTAAGATGTGATTAGTTGCATATGTCATTATATGAAATGATTTGGACTAGTTAGGTGTTCATATAATTGGACTCTTTTTGAGCTTCTGCTTGAGGCTTTGAAATAAATTTTCACATTCTTTGGTCTAAATGAATGAAGCATCTTTCTTCATTTTAGTTCAACCAATGGTTTTTCAATCTTAGAGAAATTCACTATAAATTTTCTATAGTAGCTAATGTGTCCAAGAAATGATAGAACATCTTTGATGATTTGTAGTTGGTGGGTGATTCCTTGGATGACCCTTATTTTTCTAGGCTCTACCTTGATCCTTGTCTAAGAAATTTTGTGCCCTAATACAATGCCTTATTAGAACATGAGATGGTCCTTTTGCAAATTGAGTTGTAGGTTTGTTTCTAGACATCTTTTTAGTACTTGCTCAAGGTAGTCCAAGGCTTTCTTGAATGTAGCATCATAAGTGAAGAAGTCATCCATAAGTACTTCCGCTTTGATACCAATTTGCCACTGAAAGATGCTTAAGACTAGGCATTGGAAAGTGATAGGATCATTTCATAGACCAATAATCATCTTGTGATATGTAAAGGTCCCCCAAAGACTCATGAATGTTGGTTTGGGCTAGTTGTCTAATGCAACTTGGATTTGGTTATAGCCACTATAACCATCTAGAAAACTATAATAGCAATGCCCAGATATGATGTCCAACACCTAATCAATGAATGATAATGGAAAATTATATTTGAATGTTGCCATGTTTAATAGCCTAAAGTTGATACAAACCCATCATTTGCTACCTCTCTTTGGCACTATTACAAGTGGGTTGACCCATTTGCTATTCATAATGGGGTAGAAGACCTTTACATGCTTCATTCCTAGCAATCTGTAAATAGATAAGAGGAATCCTAGGATCAACTAATTTCCTAACAAGGTTACCAACTCAGATCCAATTATATATGGCATGAGTGAGCATACTAATATGGATCTTGGATGATAGTTTATTTTAAGTGAACCCAATGAAATGGTTTATAGAGGATGAGGTAGGAGTAGGGTGACCAACCACCTAAGTTTGTAAGGGCTTAGTAGTGCTATTGGGTCAAAAGAATGTTCTTTTATGAGCATGAGGTTCCAAACCACTTGGTCAATGAACTGGTTGTAGATTGATAGCCCTAGTAGCATTAAATTACTATGGTTGGGCTAAAAGTTTATCCTACATGGATAGAGTAGGTGATAGCTATGTTGAGGATGGACGAATAGGTGCAAGAACAAGACGTTGATAAGGATAGAATGTGGTATCCCTCCTGGAATGTAGAGTATGAGCTCTATAGTATTTAGGAGGGTAGTAGTGATGTTGGAAAGGAGAGATGTGACTCAAGGAGTCACATGTAGGTAGGGATTGCTGAATGTAATACCCATATAGATTTTTTTTTCTGTAAGGGTACTACTACCTTGGTGGTGGCATTCCCCATGATTGTGGTTAATGCCACTATTGATATTTCTTCTACAATTATGGTGGAGTTCCACTTAGATAAAATTGTTATTGCTTATGAAATATCTTGGGATTTTCTTAAGGAATAGACAATCTTCTAGGTGTTTATCTTTTTGCTAGTCATGGATTCAGAGCATACATCTCAGATTCTTGTACGTATGACATGATAGGGTAACATCCCTTAGGATGTTCATATTGGCATATGTCACACCCACTATCTTCATCTAATTTAGCATCCATAACTTCCTTTACTACAAAAATCTTACCCTTACCCCTTTGATTAGCACATTCAACTTCCTTATGCCTCTTGTGGTCATAATCATTACCTTGTTCTTTGGACTCTTCAGCAATTTTTAGGATAACTTGAAGTCTGTTATTCATAGAGTCCCATAACTAATTTAACTTAGCTAAAATTTTAGAGTTAAATTTTTCAATCAACAAGGGTTTTTGGTTCACTATCTCATCAAGAAATGATTCCTCCTCACTATCAAAAAATTGAACCTCCCTCTTGCAAATGGAAGGATTGCAGTTGTATTCTTATAAAATTTTACATTTCCTTAACTATCTTTCTTTTTTCTACCTACTCAATTAGCCTTTAGATCTAATGGACTCTTAAGTTATATAGTCTTCCTTGGGCATAGGTCTAAAGAGTTTTCCTCATTTCAGAGCAAAGCCCATATATGATGTGGTGAAGTTGTTCCTACTAAGAGTAACCATGGCTTGGGTGTCAATGTAATAAGAAATAATATATGTCCATGGTGGCATCCAAGGACTCATGTGTTCCTTACTTTCAACCTTGGATCTAAATTCTTAGATTGGACACTTAGGAGTACATTTGATACTTTTCATTGAATATTTTGAACATTGTACTCCATCTTTGGATTGATTTTGGCTCTAAGGATTAGTATCAGCTATTTATTTCTTTTATAACTATCATGAGAAATAATTTAAGCTTTTGCCAACTATTTTCCATGTTTTGTAAGGTACATGCATCATGAAAAGCTTGAGATGACTTTGTGAATCATAATTATATCCCCACTCAAACTTGGGGATGTTGATCATGTCTAGCCTCTTGATCTAGCTATCTTTCACGTGCCTTGTTAAAATTCTCATTTTCTCTATGATGTTTAGCATACTTCAGGTAGCAAGCAAAGGCTCATCATAGACATGATTCTAGTGCCTATGATGCCATCTACTACCCATTTCTTTCATGGAAATGGACCTTTCTTGAATTACTGCACCCTAAATATTGACTTGCTTGATGATCCCTACAATCATCTCAGTCTTGTCAGTTACCCCCATCATGATTGCACCTCCTATGGTTGCATTTAGAGATAAGAAAGGAAGAAGATGATAATGAAGGTAAAGAGGAAGGAGGACTAGCACCATCATAGTACCTGTCATCCCCTCTTCGGTAGTTACGACCATGATCATGATCATGCTACTTACTCACATCCTTGTCATGCTCTCCTCCTTGGATCTCTCTTTTTCATGGGATCCATTCTTGCAAGAACCCAAACTATGGATTCTGGATTGCAATTTTTGGTTTTGACCTCCTTCACTAAAACTAAAGAGAGGAGTCTCTCTATATGGAAAACCCCCAGAGAAGGGTTCTCCACCATCATTTTGATATGTCAGAAATGAGGAATCATTGGACCACTTCCCCTTCACAGATTTGTAATGTTGCTCTAGCTATCAATCCCTTATGCATTGTGCATCGATGGGATGATAATCCCTGGCATTGCTATCCTACACAACATATTCAGCATGAAGCCCTTAGATGCCCAACCACATGAGATTTTGTTGGAGCATTGCAGGAATGGATCGATTGGGAGATAAAAAAATGTTGTCCTCCATATATTACCACTACAGTAGTTCATCCTAGTGTAGAAAAAAGGTGAAATTGGATACATACTCATTAGGATGAGCATATACCACTTTGCATTGTTGGGGGACTTGCTAATTTTATTTGTTAAACTTGGATAAAGAACCACTCTTGTGAGAAGAAATCTTGTATTAGAAGACAAAAGATATAGTGTGATTCCTTAAAATTGTTGTAGTTATTTTGAGGTATGATATGACTTTAGGGTTCATTTCAACAATGTTAAATAATTTTTCACTAAGTCCTAGATACTGCATGTAATGAACAAAAGGTCCACGTCAACAATGCTAATGATGAGTGATGATTATATCCTACGCCCAACCATTTGAATTACAAAAGTTCACATGCAATCCTATCAAATTACACAAACATTAATTTTCTAAGTATGCTAGTTCTAGAAGCTGAAATCTAATCATGGTGATCGTTGTCTTCCCAACTACACCTGTGAAGCTTAGTTATATAGTTATGTGTAATTGGGACACATGATTTTTATTATTTTATATTTTATTTGTCTACAAATAATAACAAGTTGAAACTCAATTTATTAACCAATTTAACTAATCTAATAGTTAATTAATAACTAACTATCCTAACATAAGCATCTAGTCCCACTTTTTATTCACATCTTGAATGCATACAACACTGTTAGGTTACCAAGTGTTAAGTGTTGTTGGGATTACCAAGTGTTGTATGTTATGCTCGAAGTGGTCTTACTTATGTATTTAATCTATTTAGCTTAATTAGTTAAGTAATTAAAGTCTTATCTTAATTAATCACATAATTAATGAAAATAGTAAATGCAAAAATAAATCATTAATCTATTCCAAGTGCTATAAGGTTTGATCAAAAGGCTTGCCTTTATTGTCATTCACACTATTGTGCTCAAGGACATCAGTGCTCAAATAAAGATTTGTACACTTTCTAACTCTTACTGCAAGCACTTAGAAAAATATTCTAACTTTCAAATGACAAAACTATACAAGCTATGGTACAACTATGATAAAACATGTCATAAACATGATGGGTGTATTTATAGACTTTATTGTGGAGCTACATTGATGAGGTCCCATAAATGCAACAAATGCTATGTCGATGTGGCCCCATCAATGAGGTAACACCATGTCGACAAGGCTACATTGATGGGGACCCATCAATGCAACACTATGATGCTTCATTAGCTTTTTGAATCATGTAAATATGATCTATAGAGATCAAGGTTTGTAAGCTCTTCATGCACATTATCTTCCAAATTCGTCACTATTGATAGATTTTTTTAATTTAACAATCATTTCCAACCCCCTAAATATTAGTATTTTTTATCATAATAATTTTTTATTAATTATTTGAAAGCGAACTTCTATGTTAGATACAAAAACCATTGAATGTCAAAGGGTTATTTTATTGCATTATCAAATTTCTCATTAACTTTTCAAAAAGTTGTAAAGGATATGGTCTTTTAAATTGGACCAATTAAGCATATTAAAATCCTAAATATAATAAGTGGTTTCCATAAGACTTGATATATGATTAATATGGATCTTAGCTCGCATAAGTAAAAATTATAGATGCTAAAGCATTGATTATGTGACAAGTTTTATATTATAATTTACAAAGTCATATTACTATTTTTATTAAAAGAGTTATATTGTCACTATGTCTTTTAATGCTTTAAAACAAGGTAACTCATGCACATCAATGATAAGATATTGTAGATCATGCTAAGATTTCTTCTATTGAAGTTCTAATAACAAACCCTTTCTTCTCTTTTCATGCTACTAGGTAGAATATTCCTTTAACAAATGTTCAATTCAATTTATTTCCAAAGAATTTCTAACAATGATAAGAAGAAATCTATATATGTTCCTAAGACTCGTAGAAACCCATTATTGATTTATCTGATTTTCAAATAGTTTTATAAAATAAAAAAATTTAGGAAATGATTTCCTAGTGAATATATAACAAATATTCATAATAGAAAATATTTTAAGAATATTTCATTTCCTGATCATTCTTTTGCAGGTCTTATGTAGGATATGGAAGCTTCTTATAAGGATGTTGATTTCATTGACAAGGCAAGCATTTTCTTATCTTTTACTTAATGTTAATTATCTCATGTAATATTTGTGGCCATACTAATAAAATTTAGATAAAATTTTTTAGTGATTTTTTTACATGACATTTACTTCCTAATGTTATTCATATTTAAGAGATCAAAATTTCTAATTCAAATAAAGTCATGATAGATAAAAATATTCTTTAGAATTCTATAGTGTTATATACTAATCATAATGAAGGTCAATATGGTGCAACTTTTATTATATATCATCTTTATTTAATAAAAATGTCTTTAAAAAATAAATAATTCTATAATGTAGGCATTTCTTCAATGTGCTTCAAGTCCATCATTTATGCTCCTACAAATTCTATAGATAGAATTACTCCATGAAAGTTTCTTTCTTAAATTTTACTACATAATAGTTAAATTTTTTTCATGATTTTAATATATTGGAAAATTCTTATAAAAAAATTTGTGGACATTTTTTCTTTCACTTGAAAGTTAAGATCTCTCTATTTGATGTAATCTTTAGCAACAAAAATTTTAGATGGCAACCTAGAACATTGGTATTCTCAATAACAAGACCTTTGAAATTACTAACACTATGAAAAGACAAATAAGTTTCATTATCTACCTCTAAGAAACAATATGGAAAGGGGAGAAAGTGAAAGATTTAGTTCAAGGTTGCAAACTCCTCTATTCAGAAAAAGAAAATCATTGAAATGGAGTGGATATCATCGTTGATCAATCTATCAAAGATAAAATAGTATAAATATATCACCATAGTAATTGAATTATGAACATCAAAATTGTTCTTGGAAATGAAATCATCAATGTCATTAGCATATATGCTTCCCAAAAATTTGATAAAGTAGATTTTTTAGATTCCATGAATCAAGTGTTTCAAGAAATTTCCTAGTAAGCAAGCATATTCATCAGAGGAGGTTATAATGATCAAGTTGGATATATGAAAATAGGATATGATAAGTGTCACAACTTGGAAATTTTCATAAATTTAAAAATTTAACTTAATGCATATAATTAATTCTTTAATGTTGTCATATGTGTTTCAATAGATTATCTTATTATTGTTGTTGTTAGTTTCTGACATAAGTCAATGCAATATACTTGGTAGGTTACTTTCCTAAAGTTTTATATCCTTTATTTTACTACTATTAGAGATCAATCATAGATCTACAAAATATCTAATGATTAAATTTTAAAATCCAACTGCCTAAGAAAGTTTTTCTTTTTATCAGTTATTATGCCTTTATAAATATTTTGCTATGCATATTTTATTCTTTATGCACATTTAATTATGTATACTAAATCTTTATTATGCACATTCAATTATGCATATGTATACTTTATTATGCACATTTCATTATGCAAATTTTATTTTATTATGCACATGTGATTATACATTACTCTTTTTATGAAGCAACTTTAAACTCTCACCCTACGGAAGTCATATCCCTTGCTACTTTTTATTATTAAAGTAGAATTCAAAGCTCATTTTTAATTATAATTAAATATTGCATAAATTAGCATTGTTAATAAAGTACCTTAGGATGATGTCCTACATAGAATTTTACCTACCAAGCTCTCCAAGATGTTTGAAAATGTAGGTTTTTATCCTTAGTTCAATAGAATCAGAATCATGATTCTCAAGATATCACATTTTCTAGTTTGCTAAAATACCATAAAAGTTTTATCATTTGAGCTAGGTAGCCATGATAAGTAGTTCCTAGATACGATTTTAGCATAATATTTAATAGAGCACTTGATAAGGACATTGTAGGTTCAAACGGAATTTGATTTGGAGTCCTAGTATGCGTGTTATGAGAAGTTGAATACTGAGGGTATTACTAAAGCTATACTTTCGATGATAGGTGTGGCTTGACTATTGAGGATGTTATTAGTGAGACTATTACCAAGACCCAGCCATGAATGGCTTCTAGGTATAATAATCAAAATCACAGAAGAATAGCAGAAGATCAAAAAGCATAAAGGAAGAATAAAAAATCCATAATAACATAAGGAAACTTCATAAAAATATATAAAATAATTTCTCTTATGTTGGTAGAGCTCCCAGAATCTTCTTAGCATCTTCCTTTTCTACCTAATGCTCTCAATTTTCCTTTACTTTACTTAATCCATCGTACCTGAAATCCTTCTACAAGCTGCAACAAGATATATCTAAGAATTCAACCTATTTATAAGGGAAAATAAAAAAGAAACTAAATTCAAATTGGCTTGAAAGTAGAGAAGAAAGGGTAAAAAAAATTAAAAAATAGGAAAGAAAATTTTGGGAGAAATGAAAGGCAAAAAACAAATCCCAAAGGAGACATAGTAGTGGATTGATGAAGTGCAACATGCTATCCAAAATAAGAAAAAATGCTTTAAGGAATGGTAGCAAAGTAGCAGCCAAGAAATCACACTAATATAAAAAAAGTGCCAAAAAAGGAGACAACTGTAATAGTAACCAAAGCCAAACATAAGACCTTGGATGGCTTTTATGAGAAATTAGGAACAAAGGAAGGAGAAGCAATCTATCTATAAATTGTCAAAAATCATAAATAAGAAGTGTAAGGATAATGATAATGTAAAATGCATCAAGAAAGATGATAATGGAAGAATTTTAGTAAAAGATGAAAATTTTTGATAGGTGGAAAAATTATTTTTAAGAATTATTAAATGAAGAATCCCAAAGAAGAAAAATCCAAGAAGAAGAACCAAATTTTGGTTTTATTAATGAACTTTCTTTTGCTAAGGTAAAGATAACCTTATAAAAGATGAAAAATGGAAAAGATGTTGGAATAGATAACATTTTTATAGAAGTTTTGAAAGAATTGGAAGATACAAGAGTTTCTTGGTTGACAAAATTATTTAAAAAAATTTAAAGAATATATAAATTTCCAATAATTGAAGAAAAATCTTTGTTATTCCCATTTACAAAGTTAAAAAAACATACAAAGTTGTGCAAACTATAGAGGACTTGAGCTAATAAGGCATACTATGAAACTTTTGAAGAGATTTATAAAGCATGGTGTTAAACTTGAATCAACAATATCAAAAAATTAATTTTGATTTATGCTAAGAAGATCAAATATAGAGGCGACCTTTTTGATATCACAATTGATGTACAAGTTTAGAAAACATAGAGAAAATCTATAAGTAATCTTCATTGACATGGAAAAAGCATATTGATGAGTGGCAATGTACCCCTACACTCAACCATACGAATATGAGTGTTTCACGTATGATCCGGTCGAACTCCACGAATGGACGAGTTGTGGTATCAAGATAGTTATCCTTAGGTCACACTTCACTGTCTTCCCATCTGGAGTAGTGTTAACTTTGTCACATATGGTTTAGTCCATAATGAGGTGTATGATGTGTTTCTATGCTATTGCTACTCCTAAAGGCAATGGAAGATAATATTAGCTAAGATAAGAGAGAATGGTGAGAGAGAATCTAAACTAGCCTAAGTGTGATGAGCATTCATTCCTCGATCATCCGTACACATCTTGGAATTTATGCATGACTACCACTAGGATTACCAAGCGTAGATCCTAGGTACGCTACTAGGTTATCAAGTAGACACACTTAAATGCACATAATCAAGTTGTACTCATTCCGCATTTAACAAGAGTTTAGGGTGAGAAGGTATTAACTATGAAAGCAGTAAATAATAATTAAATAAATAATTAAGCTAAGTGAATGGTACAATGATGAAGTAATCTTGATCTTTATTTCTGATCATGTGCGTGTCCAAGTACGTCACACTTGAATAAGGATGTCATACAATTACAATCACCACACTGTGGGCATACAATGGGAGGAAAAGGGTTGAGAGGAAAAATAAAACTAAAATTACAACTAACTTTAAAACTAAATAACTAATTTCAAAACTACCTACCTCTTATTTATAGATGAGGATACAGGCTACGATATTGTGGTGAACAAAATTGGAACTCATCACACCCCCCACGACTAAGTGAAAACTCGTACTCAAGTTACAGTGAAAACAAAATTAATTGATTACACAGTGGATAGGTACAGGATTATTGAATGGTGAAAATGGGTTTATGCCATAGTGTGAAATCAAAAAAAAATAGAGACACAACACAAAGAATGTGCTACAGCTACAAAATTGGTGGAACTCATGTAGTTCCTAGTGGCGGTGGCTCCTCCATAGGTGCTTTCGCCTTGTCTTGTGCTCCAGGTCTTGGGGCTTGATGGCATTGATGTATGGTTTGGAGTTTCTCCTCTTTAGTCTAGGGATCTTCTACTGTCCATGCTAATGCTCCAATGTTTGATGGAGTCGACACCTCCCATGGACAGGGTAGTTGCGGAAACATTTGATTTTCCTTGACATACTAGGCCGCAAATACCCGTTGTTTCTCCTCGTAGGCTCTAACTTTGTCTCTATATTCTTAAAAATTTGCAAGCTAGCAAGCCAAATCTATTGCAACACCTTTTTTTCATTGGTAGCTTGCTTTCACCACCTCAAGGTCAAAATTTACAATCTCCAGTTTCTGCAACATCTTCTTGCATTCTACAAATTTCATTTCATATTTGATGTGGGTGGTAGCTACCTTTTGCTCGAGCTCTATTCTTGGGCACCTTGCTATTAACATGGCAAGGTTGGCATACCACAAGTTTTCCAACTCCATGTATTATGTAAGATCTTGGATCTGCAGGTCTCGGTTCTTAACTTCCGCCTAGTGAGAAAATGCATATGTGTCTAATATGGCCCACCAGTTAGTGTGTTGAGCACTAATAGTGTTGATGTGGGCATTGGTCATATGCATCTCCTTCTCAAGGATTTGTTTATACATCCCCACCTAGTCCCGGAAGTGCCCCTTTAGCTTTTCATGTTATTTAGCCTCATTTTACCATGTGCTTATTTCAATTGTTATCTTTTGATGGATTACGTGTACCTCCTCCATTAAGAGGATTTGATTCTCCCTGGCTAAATGGCTTATGTCTTGGTTGACCCTAATGAATTATTCTTGTAATTGATGGAAATGTTCTTTGAAAACATTCTTTTGCTTCTCCATAGTGGTCAACCAAAGGTTGTCGGTAACAGGTTGCTTATTTTCCTCTTGTAATACCTTAAGTACCATGATATGCGCTTGAGTTTGCACCTGTACTGTAGAGGCATCCCAAATAACCTTCTCTTTTTCCTCTACCACCTTCTTATTCTCCGTTGGTAGTTTGGTTAGCTACTTAGTTTTGAAGTTGTCCAGCTAGTTTGTAGGAACAAAAAGCGAAGGGTCCCACTATGCTTCTTGTAGGGCCATGAGTTTTTCTTGTAATTTATGCACCTCTGCTTTAGCATGCTCGACCCTCACTTTTGTTAAGACTAGCTTTCTCTTAGTGGAAATGAGGTATAATTGAATTGCTATAACATATTGAGGGATGTCAAACAGAGACGACATTATTTGTCCTATTTGTAGTAATCGATCAATCGCATCCTCATGTTCCGCAGGAGTCATTGAGGTTCTGGCCAAATTTTGAGCATCCTGTGCTCCTATGAGATCTACCGGTGGCACAACAGGTACATTGAATGATTTTTTAATGTGTTCTATGATCACTTCTATAGCTCCTGTGGCATCCTAGTGTTACATGACCACCATAGTAGCCCCTTCACCAGTTTCTAATTACACTTGGAAAGATGTTACATTTCCTAAGATCTGTTGTGACCAAGTACTTTCCTATTCTCCTGTATGAATAGACACTTCACCCCTTGCATGATCCAAAGAAACTATGGGGTGTATGGCATCATCAATGACGTGGAAGAGATTTGCGTCATCATGACTTTCCCAATTGACCATCTCACCGATGCCCCTGAGGTGGTTCATCGACAATCTATAATCTTGCGGCGGCAGTGGCTGGTCCTGGTTCGTGCTAGGCCTTACTTCCTATTGTTTTTTGGGTCCTATATTAGAAGTTTTTTGGTTCCTGCAATTTGATTTGTAGTTGCTCTAGTCATCTATTCTTCTTCTTGTTCTGGTCCCAGCGTCTCACCAGTGATTTTTCTTGTAGCTAGTGGCTTTAACAGTTCAGCATATGAAGCATTTTTATCTTTTCAAAGGACATCATTTGTGTATCCCCTAATACCAACATGTCAGCATAGCTTCCTGATAAGGCAAGGGAAGGGTAACACCATCTTCCTTGTCTTCTGTTCCTCGAACCACCTTAGAATCTTTGTCAAATATAGATGAGGTAGGTTAGCATTAACCTTTCCCATCATCATTGCACATCCTCTTGCCGCATATTTTGAGATTATTTTTAATCCCTTCATGGGGAATAGGTGATATGTTCCAATTTTGAAATAAATCCACTCTTCCGTTGTCAACTCTCCAAATGTCTTATCCCTTACATCTGCCATTTCCAACCAAACTCATCACACATCAAGGTCTAAACTGGTACACAACTGAGCAACCTTGGAACCTATATTTAGAATGTTTAATACTTTTGAAATATCCTAAGTGGAGAAATTGACTATCACACCACAAATATTAATGGTGGTTCCTTGTTCTTTGTTGTGCCAAAATTGGTACGTCTCCCCTAGGTACCAGGCATCACTTTCAGAGAGGGTAGGCCATAAGGGAGACCCTTCGAGGTGATCCCTAATAGCCTTGGGAGTGAACTCTAGAAAATATTCAAAATTTAATTCCAAAATCACCACAATGAATGTGGACCTTTCATGGATCGCCTGAACACAATCCTGGGGCAATGTGAGATGTTGTCCTTATTCAGGCACTATAGTAGCTTCTCCTTCTGCTTTCCTAGACTATACGGTAGGAGGTTCCTCTTAATGAATGATAAATTATTGTTCCTCCTATTCTACATGTTGTCCAGTACGGACTTGTTCCTCACCTCTCCTAGGTCATTTCCTTCCACCTTAAGCATGACCTTCCTGTTGTCCATGTTTCAGGGCCATCTGTAATCACACAAGGTCAAGTGTTAGTACGGTTACTTTTGAAGTTAAGTTATACCTTACTCCCTACCTTAATTTATTAACTTATTTTATCTCCATGTGATGTTTCTTGAAAGATTATAATAGTGGGTCCTTTTTACTTAGGTGGTTTCCAATTTTAGTTTCTCAATGTACTTAATGGGATTCAATTATTTTCAGCATAATTACTCTAAATGTTATAGCTAATTACCCTTGATAATGTCCTTCAGGTGATGATAAATTCCAAAAATGTTATGTGCTATTCGGCGTGTCTCCCTCCCACACAACTAAGCTGAATACTCTGGGTTTAAGTAGGTTTAGACAGAATTAAAATTCAAGTACCAGCGAGCGAGATATAGGTAGAAAAGAAAGGGTGTCACACTCACAAGTCATAGAGAAAAATTTGAAAAACACCCCCGCATGATTTGTGAAAAATGATGCTAAGTGTTGTGGGGGGGAGGGGGGTCATATATATAGTTAGGCAGGATGCGATATCGTGTACGATACATCATGTATGCAATATCACGGCCAACGCGATATCGCAGCCTAACAATGTTTAGGCCCGAGGGAGAATACCAAATTTTTAGGGTTTTTTGGAAGTTAATAATGGAAATCAAGGACATGTGGTAGGTGTTTAAGGGTTCTAGGGTAATTTAACTCATTTCGAAGACACGAATAATGATATGTGGGTGGACTTGAGCAAGAAGACCTCAGGTGGTAAGTGAGAGAAAAAGGTTATGTAATGGTTACATAGGAACGTTTGAATTCAAAGGGATAGTAGTAGGGAAAGAATGTTATGAAAAATAGGCTGAGGGTAAGAAATGGTGTGTGTGAGCTGTGTCATAAGTAAAAATTACAAAAGATTACACAAGTGTGTCCTCCCCATAGAAGGTTCCAACCTATAATGCCCTTGTGTAACCACACTTAACACTGTCCATGGGTACTAGAAGGGTTAAATGTAATCCACACTAATTCCATAAAACACATACATGCAAGTATCATTGGAATGAGGTAATAATTCTACGTTACACACAACACGAGCTACAATTACATAAACAGTGAGATGAGACTAACTATAGAAGGGATTATAGAGATTGGAACATGAGGTAACTGACGTAGGGCATAGTGAATTCTATGTGTAAAGCATGATTAACATGTCATTAACCCATCATTCCAAGATGAAGACCAAGTTCATTCCTCTAATCAGTGACATCGCATTGTTTCATCCCATGATGAGAAACTATGATAGTACCATAACAACAAGGCATACGATCACTTGGCATTTTGTTTTGTGGGACTTCTTCTCTTTTCTTTTTCTTTTCTTTTTTTTTTCTTTTTTGATTGTTGAATCCAGAGAAGCCACCAACCTTCAGGCATGGATGCATGTCTTTCTATTAGGAACCCTTAGAATAGCATTGGATTTTTAAGTGCCTCTTGATTACTCTTACTCCCATTTTTCATTAGATCTACAAGGATCTTAGTATAACCACGTTGCATGATAACTCCCATAGACATCACCAAAGAGAACCACAAGTCCCCTTGATGTCACACCCTAACCATTCCCTCTTGGTCCGTCCTTCTTCATTCTGGGTACAATGAATACAAATTTAATTTTAAGTTCTAAGAATGTCAAGGATATCATTGTAGCTTCAAAAAAATCCTCTTATTTTTAGAATGCATGAGTGGGTGTAATGGGCTCACTATCCACATAATTGATCACTCGAGACTCAATAACATAGAACACACCTTAACTAGTGTTTAAAATGATAAAACAAGAAATTGAAAACCAAAAAACTGGAAAACAAAAAAGTTGTAAAATTAAAGAAAATAAAAAGTGGTTATTAATTGTGCTTTTTATTAGAATGGGGGATATCCCCCATAACTAAATGGTTGAGGATGACAAGGAGTAATAAATGGAAGATGTGGATCCTTGCATATTGGAAATATTGGGACCTAGTCATACTTACCCCATTGGGGTTCACACACTTGATTATAGTAAGCATAGTGGGGTGATTTACAGGATGTATCTTTTAGATAACGAGTTGACCCACTATGATGATTGGGACCATAAGATGGTATGCAAGGATTAGGATGTTGCCTTTCATGGCTATTTTCATTAGGCTGTATGATTGTTGGAGTGTTAACTAGTGGCCCTAATGAAGTAACATGAGGTGTTGGGTTCAAAGATAAGGGTGCACCATAGGGTTGGACTTGTGAAGAGTTGGAGGATGTAGTGGCCTTGGAGTTGTGTTGTCCCTTCCTAGGGTAATTTCTAAAGAAGTGACACCTTCGATGTTGCTAAGGTATCTCATTGCTATTGGCAATAGTAGCACAAGTAATTTTCGAAGGTTGTTGCAGTGGTGCAGGCACCTTAAGAATAGTTGGTGGTGATGTAGAAGGAGGGAAAGGATGAATATGTTGAAAATTAGGAGAAGTGTAAGGTGCACAAGATGGTGGTTGTGTTAAGGACATGGGCTGATAGTATTGAGGAGAATGATGATGCGGTGAGATAGAGTATGTTGGCCCAGTTAGGGAAATAGGATATTGGACTAGATAAGCATTTGGATTCAGATGATGTGAAGGGTGTCTCTAGTTTAGGGGTGGTTTCCCCCACAACTGGGATTTTTTCCATAATGATTGAACATAGTATCTCTGTACAAACTTTGGATGTAACGTGCTTCCCCAATGCTCATATAAATGTAACAAAATTACAACTCATCATACCTCCATGATTGAGTCAAAACTCATCCTCGAATTATAGTGAGAACAATCTCCTTTGATTACATAGTGGATAGGTATGGGATTATTGGATGGTAAAAATGGGCTTATGTTGTAGTGTGGAATCAAAAAAAATAGAGATAAAACACAAAGAATGTTCTATAGCTACAAAATTGGTGGAACTCATGTAGTTCCTAGTGGCGGTGTCTCCTCCATAGGTGCTTTCCCCTTGTCTTGTGCTCATGGTTTTGGGGCTTGATGTCATTGTAGTATAGTGGTGAGTATTCCCACCTATCACGTGGGTGACCTAGGTTCGATCCTCGACAACGGCACCAATGATGATTGGCGAGGTACCCCTACACTCAACCATACAAATACGAGTGTTTCATGCATGATCCGATTGAACTCTATAGACGAACTAGTTGTGGTATCAAGATAGTTATCCTTAGGTCGTAGTTCGTTGTCTTCACATCTGGACTAGTATTAACTTTGTCACATATGGTTTAGTCCAGAATGAGGTGTATGATGTGTTTCTATGCTAATGTTACTCCTGAAGGTAATGGAAGATAATATTAACTAAGCTAAGAGAGAAGGGTGAGAGAGAATCTAAGCTAGCCTAAGTGCAATGAGCATCCGTTCCTCTATCATTCGTACACATCTTAGACTTCGTGCACGACTACCACTGGTATTACCAAGCACAGATCCTAGGTACACTACTAGGTTACGAAGTAGTCACACTTAAATTCTCGTAATCAAGTCGTACTCATTTCATGTTTAACAGGAGTTTAGGGCAATAAGGTATTAACTAAGAAAGAAATTAATTAAATAATTAAGCTAAGTGAATGCTACAATGATGAAGTAATCTCAATCTTTATTTCCGGTTATGTGCATGTCCAAGTATGTCATGCTTGAATAAGGATGCCATACAATTACAATCACCACACTACAGGCATACACTGGAAGGAAAAGTGTTGAAAGGAAAAATGAAAACTAAAATCAAAACTAACTCTAAAACTGACTAACTAATATCGGAACTACCTATCTCTTATTTATGGATGAGTAGACAAGCTGCAATATTGCGTATGCAATATCGCAGTGAACAAAATTGTGACTCATCACATATGATAAAGTGCCTAGAGATATTATTTGATGGACCTTATGGAGGAAAAACATCCCTGATAAAAATATCAAAGTTACTTAAGACATGTATAAAGGAGATATCTCTAAAGTGAATAATATATGATTTTCTAGTCATATTAGGTTCAAATCAAAGGTCTACACTTAGCCCATAGTTATTGAACATTATTATGGATAAATTAATAAAGGAAACACAAGATGAAATCTCTTTTTTGATGTTATTTACAAATGATATTATATTTGTAGACATAGCTCAAGAAAATAATTTTATTAAAATGGAGTAGTGAAAACATTCTCTAGAATTAAAAGGCTTAAGAATTAGTATAAGTAAGATAGAATATATCGAATGAAATTTTAATAACATAAATAGTGATGGAATAAAAGTAATAATTCAAGGAAAAAATGTTCATGACCACAAATAGTTTCATTACCCAGAATCAATTCTCTAATCAAATGGTAAAACTAATAAAGATATTAGAAATAGAATTAAGGTAGGATGGTTAACATGAAGACAAGCTAGTGGTATTCTATGTAATAAAATAATATCAATAAAATTAAATGAGATATTTTATAGGATAGAAATCAAGCTTGCTATCTTATATGGTGCTAAATGTTGAGTAGTATAAAAGAAGTATGAACAACAAATAAGTATGATAGAAATGCAAATACTTTGATGGATGTTGAATGTTACTAGAAAAGATAAACTACATAATATATACAGTAGAGAAAAACTTAGACTATCTTCTATTTCAAATAATGTAACAACCCTATTAATTCTCTATAAAATTTCCTATAAATAACTATTCGAGATGCTATGAAACCCTAAGGATCTAGATTTAACCTTAATTTATTAACTCAAAAAATAGTGGTAAAAAAGGTAAAAATTATTATTTAAGGGCATAAATACAGTAGATAAATATAGGACAACATAATTTTATAATAATTATATCTATAATTAAGTCAAATTTATTTGGAGAAAATTTGAGATTTGTATAACCACAAAAAGGATGTTATCCAAAAATTCCACTAGTTGCATCATGAAATAGTGTGTAAGACAAAGATCCTAATGACATTTGTTTTACCTTAATCAGATATATATAAATAAAGTTATTCACATTTTAAATTTATGAAGTTAAATAATGAAAATAATAAATATTATTAAAATTTCCTAAACATATAGCACACACCGAAATGAAAAAATTGTTCCTTGCAATCAAACTATTCCAACAACACAAATGAAAAATTCATGTCTATCATACTTTTTTATTTATTCACAAAAATCTATACATGGCACAAGCATCTTGAATGTATGCAAGGTTTATATTTTACAAAAATACAAAATATATAGAAATTATTTTCAAGTATAGAGGGTTCATTTTGTACAAAATTGATCCATCTTTTGTCTTATGTTCCTCTTTTGAAATTTCCTTTCCTATTCTAGGCTCTCTACATTGAAATACAAGAGTTAGAACTCCTTAAATAAGAAAGGTTATTTTATTTCCCTCTTCATGAAGCATAAGGGTTTTGGACCAAAACTCTTAGGATATGGGCCAGGTTAATATTCAAAAATGTTTCATGTTCTAGAAATGCTACAAATTTTACAAAACTTCAAATAAAATCAAAAAATTTCAAAGAATACATATTTTAATTATTTAATGTCTAAAGATATCATATATTTTTCAACAAAAGTTCAAGGAACAAACATTCTTTCTAAGGCTAGGTCTTGGTTATCCGTACTACCAAAGAGACTCATTGACAAGTCTTGTAATAACCTCACTAATATCATCAAATTAGCCTTGTGACCCCAAACAAGTTGCTCATGTCTAAGTCTTGGCATTAGTCTCACTACTAACATCCTCAATGGTTGAGGCATATGTATCATTGGAAGGATAGGTCTTAAATATGCCTCATTGCATACCACTAGACTCAACTACTTAGTGTCATGGTCTAAACTAAATCCATAGCTTCACATGAACTTACAAATCAAAATCCAAGTGAGAAATCTATCTAACAATCCTTGTTTTCATGGGGTGGGTCCCAATAAAGAACACTTCAATACTGCATGTAGATGGGGGCATCTAAAAGATTTATAGCTCCCACTACCAACTATGAAAAATTTGTCACACAAATATTATTATTTTATTACAAAAGTCCAAAAGGTATCCAAAATGGCCAAAATTCCATAAAAGCACAAATTTCACAAAATTCTTACAAAATCATGTTTATGTCATGAGAAATTCCCAAATATTCATAAAATCTCTAGGAGAAAGTTGGGCATAATTTCAATAATTTCCAAAACATATCAAAGGATAGAAAATGATACAACTAGGATTAAAATAAAGAAAATAAACCCAAAATTACAAAAAACTGGTAAACTCTTAGCATATTAATTAAAATTGTAGAAGAATAATAGAATAATAGGAAGCACAAATGAGAGATAGAAAATTCATAGTAATATGGGGTAATCATGTCAAAAGGAAAAAATAAAATAAACTTCCTTGTGTTGGTAGAGCTTCTAGAATTTTTTTTATGTCTTTCTTTTCTACCTAATTCTCTCAGTTGGTTTTTCCTTTGCTTAGCCTGTTGCACCCAGAACCCTTTTTCAAACTGTGGTGAGATATATGTAGGACCACAACCTATTTATAAGAGAAGAAACGAATGAAATCAGGGTCATATTAGCTTCACAATAAAGAAGAAAAGGCAAAAAAACATCCTTTAGCAAAACCATGATAGGACATTGTTTTACAAAAATAGGCAATGTGAAAATAAATAATGGAGACAAAAAGGTGGTGCAAAACATATGCATATATGTTATGTTGAAAAACACTATAACATATGCATATATGTTATGTTAACATACATGATTTTTTTAAACATCCATTTCAATGTGAACATGCTTTATGGCATTTGACCCCTCTTTTTATATTTTATTTCTAACATTTTTTTAAAATAATTTTCAAACTCTACATTTTCCTAAGTTCGTTTTCCATTTTCTCTTTCCCTTAATTTCCTTGCACTCCAACACTCATAACATGCATACCAAGTCTCCAAATCAAATTTCATTTAGGCAAAAGAGATTCTTATCAATTCTTCTACCAAATCGTATGTTGAAATCATATCTAGGCATTACATATCATAGTTTTCTTGTTCAAATGGCAAAACTTTTATGGTATTCTAGAAAACTATAAAATGTGATATCTTGTATTCTGTAGCTCCAATTCTAATGAACTAAGAGTCAAAACATACATTTTCAAATATCTTGAATACATTGGTAAGGTCATATTTTGGGTAGGACATCATTCTAAGATATGTTCTTAACAAAGCTAATTTATGCAATAGTTAATTATAATAAAAAATGAACTTTAAATCCTAGCTTAATGATAAAAGGTAATAAGAAATATGGTTATGGTCCATAATTGTTCCATGATCACATTTGTAAATGAAAATAAAATATGCATAACTAGATGTGCATAATAAAGCATAAATTTCCATTAAAAAGTTGATATGCATAGTGTTGGCGACCGTTTGGGACGTGACCGCCAACGAGTATCCTCGAACAGGATTTAGGTGCCTGCTGGTCTCTGGCAACACCAAGGCCCAGATACCTCCAAATAAACTCAGTAGTTAATGTGAGTATGTGTATGTGCTGTTGCGGCGTGCGGTTGTGTGAAATGTAACGATTGCGTTGTGAGTAAACTAAAAATGACTTACTTTAAAGAGATTCAGCCAACTTTGCCAAGTACTGTGAGTTGTTGAAAGTTTCCTATTTTGTTCAACT
>MNCI01036492.1:151455-183646 GCA_015680685.1 Gnetum montanum | reverse complement strand
AAAATTTTAATAGAAATTTCTATCGGGCAACAAGAACAGTAAGAGAAGTCTAAAAATCAAAAAATTACTTGCCAAGGATGATACTATCTAAACCACTAGCTAAACAATTTAAACAAAACAAAAAACAATATGCATAGCTCACAGGACTATGACAAAGAGGCTGAAATCTTTTCTTTAGCAAACCATCTTACAAGCAATCTTCTTTACAAATCTTCCAAGATCCCAAGTGAGATGTGTGAGACCCCCCCAAAAGTCCTCTTGACCCCTGAAGCCTTTTTATAGGGTTAAAAGGTAGTTAGGTAAGTTACATATTCAAAAATATCTTACCTAACTTCTCTCCCAAGTAACTTGGCCAACCAATTAGGAGATTACTTGCCCAACAAGTTAGGAGGTTACTTGCCCAACAAGTTAGGTAAGTTACAAAAAATCTTGGATGGTTGTAACCACTAGATAAAAAAGGCTATAATTGACAAGTGTCTTCATGATAATCCAAGTTACAACTTCCACATAAAGTTACAATTATATAAATAAAAGCTATAGTTGGAAATTTCCATAAATCCCCCTTTTTATAAAATAGCTATACATATAACTTTATATATATATATTTACCAACAACATAAAGGTCAATAAATAGAATTTGATCATATATCTCCCCTTGGCCATGGTGTAGAATAATTTGGAGAGGCTTGTGCGGCCTCCTTTGCTAGCAATTAGATGAAAGTCCCTCTTAATTCCCATGTATTTGGCATATTTCTAATAAAATGGAGCTTCATTCCCTCAAATAACTGCATCATGAGCATCAATCTCTTGTCAGAACTTATTTTTAGAATGTTTCATAACGTTTTGTTGTAGCATTTATCAGCTCCTAATTGTGTAATTCTCTTTGCTACGTAAGTCATCCAACCCTCAGGCCGAGCATCCAAATATTCCCTTGTTAATATTGTGGTGATGTTACAATACTTCAGGATATGAAAATATTACTTTGCAATGGTCCACAACACGTGCCTCAAGCCCCAAACCATCTCTTCTCACGCATTTCCCATATGGCGTTGAGAACCAGAATCCTGAAGATCAATACAGTTGTGTATCCGTTGAATGTATTCCTGAAAGAGGCATTGATCCTATTCCAAAGCATGCAGTCTTTTGAAACCAGGCTGAGCCAATCATCTCTTGTCACGGTTTTTGTCACCGTTTCACCTATGGAAGGAGTAGGGCAGGGCCTGCACTAAATCCCTGCGATAATCAGAGAGTAGAACGTAGAGGTTTTCCTTGATCTGGTCTGCACGCAATCCATAAGGTCCTGTCTGGCCAAAGAAATCAGAATTACGTACTTTTGAATGGAAATGGGCTTCACGTAGTTGTATCGCCTCAAATTCACATTCAATGTTGAGAATCCATCGCTACATCTTGTTGTAGGAAATTGCAGCTGCTTGATGAAGAAATCTGCACTGAAATTGAAATTCCCATGCCTCGGCCTGCAAATAAAAATTTTGTGGCCAACAATAGGAGGAAAACAAGAATCCCAAGCCTGAGCTTGATCCTCTGTTCGCAATTCAAAAAAAATGGCAAGTAAATGCTGACAGGGACAGAGCCGCAAGACGAAGAAAATGGATGAAGAACGATCAAGAAATAGAGAGCCAAAGAACCCCCTTGTTTAATGAAAATACGAGGGTTTCTGCTGCTACATTTTCTATTGCAGGCATTTCATTTTCTGTTGTTGCGCGGGCATTTCATTTTCTGTTGCTGCGTTTTCTATACACAGTGCCATTTCGGAGGCCCCCTCTCACTCTCATCACTGCAGATTTTTATTTTTATTTTCTAATATTTTTACAAGGTAGAAATGGTTGCGGAGAATTGGAATTCCAGTGACGAAGCGCTAGCACAACCCTTGAATTTCTGCCTTTTTACATGAATGTTTCTTTTTGAAAGGTGCATATTATTTGGAATTATGCCATGGAATAATGGATTGCTATACTCAATTTTGATTAGTACCGTGAAATTTGGTTCACATAGCATGGTCCCTTGCAATAATGCAGAGCACCTCCTGCGTTTTGCAGAATTTCACTTTTTCCTTTTTATTACAGAGAAAAATATCATGCTTAGCCATGAAATTTTAAACAATATATTCCTAAATTTCACAGGAGAAATAACTTCACCCTACACCAAACTACTGAACTGGCAATTAGCAGGCTATTCATCCATAAATTTCAATGGATCATAATAAATTATAAAGGTAGAACAACACATTGGTGATTCTGTACTTATTATCAGCAGCGCTTTGTAAGCTTGCTATAGGAATGGTGCTCCAATATTTTTTTTTTAAATTAAAGGAATGCCTTTTTTTCACTTATTATTTTTCTCTCAAACTGAAAATTTAGCTACTTCTCCAAAAATTCTCAACTAATTTAAGCCTGCTTCATGAAATGGTCAAATGTGCCAACACATAGCTAAATACTTGTAAAGGCATGATAACTAACAAAAGAAAAACTTCCTCAAGTAATTGGATTTCAACATTTATTCATAAAATATAAAGTAAACCTATAACTTACCTTTAACAATGGTAGAATAAAGCATATAAAACTTTAACAAAACATCCTAGCAAAAAGATTGCATTTACTTATGTAGGAAACTAGCAACAACAATAGCAACAATAATAATAGTAATGAAAATTATGTAATCCTATGATTTAACTAAGAATATAAGAGCTAATTCATTTAAATGAATATGATATTATTAAAGAATTAATCATATGCATTAAATTAAATAACTAAACCTTGCAAATTAGGTTTTGATAAATGAGCTACAAGAATGATGACTTAAATGGTTTGGTCATGTGAAATAAAGATTAGACAATGAGCCTATAAACAAAGATTTCTACATCACTATTCTTGAAAAGCCATCAACAGAAAGACCAAAGAAGACATGGGAAAAAATGATCAAAGATGATTTAAAGAAACTACAAATAAAAAAGGATCTAGCTCTTCATAGAGACAAATAGCAAAAAATAAATCATGTAGTTAACCTAATTTTGTTGTGACAAGGCTAGGATGATGATGATGATGTTGTTGCTAGTTTTTACGTTTCTTATGATAATTGATTTAATTAGTCTAACTTTTGAAAGGGTAATAAATAAATCTTTGAAATATTTAAATAATTCAATTTTCCCAATTACTCTTTTTATTCTTAGCAATCTACTCAACATCATCTTCAAATCCTATAATTGAATCGTATCATGTTTTGTATGATATAATTTCATTAGTAATGGTTGTTAAAGCCTCAATCATTGGCACCATTACTGGGGAAGGCATTGTTGTATTATGTAGAAATAATTGTACATTTTTTATCTTAACATTTTTTTAATCCAAGTGTATGTAGGCTTAGTTTTATATGCAAATTTCGTACACAAATGATATTGTGGATAATGCTTAAATTTCACCAATGATATTTGGTAGATAAAATATGATAAAATTAAAGATGGACTATATCACATTTGAACACGAAAAAGATGTGTTCCTACCCACGATTGTTTTGGCCTATCATTAAGATAGGTAAGTGTGGTGACGTGATGTTCATGGATGGTTCTCCAAAGGACTGAAGAAGGCTATAGCACATGATCTTAAAAAGGCCCTAATCAAAATTGGAGTAGAGGATGAATGCTCATTCTACATAGCTCATGAGCCAACGTACGATGACTATGAGCCTTAGTATAGGCAACAGCTCCAAGACCAATTTGTAAAAGAAAAGGCTTATCATAACTTTTCATCTAATCATCAAGATGAAAAGGAGAATGATAAATGAATGATGGAAAGGGACCAATATACCATTAATGTCAATAGTTAAGAAGCACTCATTGAAGTGTAGCTAGAACCCATGATGTTGATCTACTTTCTAATTTCTAGCATTTGCACTTGTTTGGACCATTCGGTGATGATGATGCCTCTTTGTTTAACTAGGATGACTACCATGAACTTAATGAAACTGTACATAGTTCATGGGAGCGTGTTTAAGATAGTTACATTAAACAAATCAGCGTGGCTAATGTTCAAACATAAAGAGAATTTATTAGCAATGATTCCTAACTCCACATGTAGGCATTTAACAATGCTATGTACCTCCAAGGGATTTTTAATAATTAGTAGAAGCTGTAGTTGTTTCCCCACATATTCATTAAACATGTGGAAACCTACTATAAGTTCTTACTCCTAAAATCAATTCAAAAATGAGTAAAACTAGTCAAATTCTTCTACACTAAATTTCAAACCTATGACTACATCTCAAACATCTAGAAGGAGATGGCTAGATGAAAGCAAGAAGTCCATGAGCTACTAAAAATCACCATAGAGAGGTACATGAAAACTACCCATCATTATCTAAACCATGGCTTCAATCAAAGGAATAATTTGATGCATATCATGAAAGGAATAAGTTAGGAAACAAAAGAGTTTTTATAAATGTACATGGTGAGCAAAGTACACAAAAATTTTATGTCTCAAATCAAAGCACTCCTTGACATCATTAAAAGCAGGGAACATGAATGGAAAAAGCAATAATTAGCTAAGAAGTATAATTATGACTTCATGTGTAGAAGAAAGGTTGAAAACATTGAAGGTACAACTAAGCCTTCTATTGTAGTTGAGGTCTTAGAATTAGATGAAGCTAGAACCAAAAAGACCTTGATAGAGTTGGCTCACAAGGTGAACTAGGTATGGAAAGCAATAGATGACAAGATGACCATTATCCTTAAAAACATTTAGGGTAAGATGGTTGAATTTATAGCCAAACTATATTACATGATCATAAAAAGAAGTAAATGACAATAGTAAATACAAGCTCTTATACTCTAAGAGCATCAAAGAATATCCAAATAAGGCTTTCTCATCTAGTGATGAGGTTCCCTACAAATATTCCACAAACCCTCATGAATTATAGTGTTTCTTAGCCATGATTTACATGATTTGTGAAATTGGATGATTTTGGATGCCTATGAATTCCAAATTTATTAAAAGAGAAATATGGAAGACTATATACCCTAGCTAGTTGTACTACCCTAGAGGTACATATTTGTAGCCCATGCACTATTATCAATAGTAGCAAACTCCAAATACATTAGGTATTGCTCCATGGGATTGTCCCAATCCAAATCAACAATAGATGGTTCTTCCTGCCAATTCCTACTGCCAAGGTATCTAGGTAGGTACTTATTAGTCTCTACTAATGACATTTGAATAATACCTACCTATCCTAAGCAATCCTACCCCTCAAGCTTTTTAATAGTAGTACCAGTAATAGCTTCTACATCTTGGCCTCATGTAGGATAAAATAACCAATCAATCATAGCCAAGGTAAGCTAAAATTTATAATATTACCTACTACATGGATCCATCTTTCATGTAAGTAACTTGGCAATATTACTAAACAACTCTTGATTTAGCTATGCAGCAAAGTCTAATGTCCCATGGTAGAAAATTCTACTACAAGCCTAGACATGAGTTCCTTATAACTAGAAGTACTTATACTTTTCATCCTAAGGAGATGATAACAATGTAAGCTAGATGAAAATTTGCATTAAGAAGGTGTCAATAATGTTCCTTGATTACCACCAAAGCATAACATTCATTTTAGGGACAATTTTTATAACCATGTCTAGAAGAGCTAACACGATGATACCTAATGATGTTAATGTCATCACCTTCTCTATATTTTACAAGGGCATTCAAGAAAGGATATTTTACTAAAAAGAAATCAAATCCTAGTAATCCCAAGGTGGAGATCCAAACTAGTGATAAAAAGTTATTTCCTTTTATGACTCTAGGTTAAGAATCAACATCATCTCATTATGGTAGTACTTTGATTAAGGATTTTCTCTAATCAAGTGTAGTAACATTCAACTAAAAATGCTAAACTAATCTTACACATAAACCATGAGACAGGTGAATAATGTGATGATAACACTCGTAGGCTACTTATACCCTACAAATTTCTTGGTGATCAAACTATAAAATAATGTAGGAAATAACTTTCTTGTCATCATGGAAAGGGCCTGGTTGAGCATCATCAATGTCAAGTTAGTATTTCAAGACCTTCATCTTCAAATTGCTAGGAGGGATGAGATTGGAATAATGCACTACAAGAAGATACCTTGTGATCCTTCCAAATCATGTAATTTCATATGAACATACATTTAGATGTGCTAAATAGAAATTTTCTCATCAATGAGATATACCTAGAGCCTCACAAAGAACATCTTTTATCTCTAAACATGCTTTATACTTACTCTCTATGTTATACTTAGAGCTTTTCTAGGCAATAGACATGGATTAGTCATGGGGGAGGAATCCTCCATGCCATGTCAAATTTTCTTCTATTTTCATTATTTTATTTATATGTTTAATTAAGTTGGTATATTAAATTAAAATTTTTGTAATTTTTGAGCTTAATGGATAATCATTTATGTTATTTTCTTTTCTTAAGGTGTTTTTTGTATGTATGTGTGAGGAAACCAATTAATGTGCTTTATGAATGCTTACCCAACAAGCCAATGATGGATGGATGAGTTAAAAATGTGATGATGATGTAATAGTGCTAAATAGGTCCAAAGTAAATCCTTGATTAATGGAATGTCTACAAAAAAAAATTTATTCATCCACTTTTCCTCTATCCATCATCGATGAACCAAAATTATATCTAGCTAGAAGCTACACCTAATACTATGAGTTGTTAAAGGTAATGCTAGTATAAATATGGCTAGGTGGTGAGTCTATATCTTAGAATGTAAGCTTTGGAATCTTGGAAAAGTCCTTGATCACTGAAAAGAAAAGGGAGTATCATCAAGGGTTCTTGTGATCACTAGAGAGATCTAATAACTGATTAGACCAAGGAGCACATGATTGTCATTCCTAGCCATCCTAGTTAAAATAGGTTTATGATATCATTAGCTTATATATATCATATGATGACAGATGAATTCTCATGTTCATGCAAGTCGAAGACTCCAAGTGATGATTCAACACTTCGAACATTCCCAAAATTCTCATGCATTATTCAAAAATCCCCTTCTCATGGAAAAAAAAAGATTAAAACTGAATGAAAAATAATAATAAATAAATAAATATAAATTAAAAAAATAGAATAAGAATAATAATAATAATAATAATATGAGGTAATGGAAAGAGCAATATAACTTCAAGCTTATCATTCTACATGAATTCATATTCATGCCACCCTAGACTGACCTTATGATTGCTTAAATTAAGACCAAAATGAGTGGATAAACTAATACCTATGCAAACCTTTATCATGTGAAATTATTATCTAGATCACTTGAATTTCAAATGTAATAGTCTAAGATAATCTCATGCTCATTCCTACCCATGGCCGTGAAGGCTTAGAAGTCTGTCTCTTAGTGAACTTTTGTATTGTTAAATGTTTCTTCAACTCAAATCTTAAATCCATTTAATTCTAAGGATCATAGCCAAACCAATAAAATTTCTATTTACTTAGCCATTGCATTGTAATCATTTTTTGGATTGGGATTAGTTAGTGTAGTTAGAGAGATCAAAGAGAGGTTTCTCGTAAAACAAAATTTGAGGAACCTATTGTGCATACATGCATGGATGAAGTAAAATCAAACCAAAATCTTGATTTCTAGATTATATAAATCATGTTAACTTGGTTTTATTTTACCAATTATTAGAACACAAAATAATCAAGCCTAGGTAACATTGTTAAGTGGTAAGCATGATCTAGTACTTGAAAGTAAAACTTGGAGGTTGATTCCTATTGTATGGATGAGTAGTAGTGAAGGGATGCAGTAATGGATCTCTTGTCAAGTGTAGGATATTCTCACATGATTCCATGATCTAATTGAATGGTTAGCTAGGAATTTTATAATGTTGCACCCTCACCTTCACTCTTTTGTCTATCTTTCATTCTTCATCTCTTTCTTTTCATGCTTATCTAGTTTTTGGTGTCATAGGAAGTTGATTGGGTAACACAAAGGATCAGATTTAGCTAGCTAAGGAGATGAACTTGTGTTTGATACTAATCTCTCACTAGTTATTGGGAATTCATGGGAGTATCATTACCAAGTTATACAAGGAAAAGATAGGTAGATACTTGCCATGGGGGGAATCACTTGTGAATCCTTGATAACTTTGCATTGTAAGTAAGTGAGCTTAAGCTTATCTTCCATGATGGTGAAGGTTGCATGGCATAAGATACTTGATTGATCTTTCACTTATGTGACTATGAACTCTATAAGCTTCAAGGTTTCATCATGACAAATCCTCATAATTTATTTCACTTATTTTTGTATTTGATTCTTTTGGTACTCTAATCATTTTCCATTTCTCTAAACCTTGTTTCCTAGTCCTTGGTTCATGGAAATATATGAAGTTGATCATATGATCCAATTCCCATGATCTTAAACATCACCCAAGGTAATATTTTAATGTTTTTATTGTCTTATTCTTCTTTTATCTTGTTTAGTTAATCCTCGGCATCTTAAACATGTTTGTATCTTTATTTGTATCTTTGGAGGTCATCGAAGATTAGTAAAATGCATCAATGTAGGGTCACTATTGCAAGTACATCCTCCATTTTGCCAACAATCCACTATAAGTAGGGTGTGCTCTCCACTCTATTTCACATGTATTTTTCCTCTCTCTCATTTATTTTTCTTATCTTTAGTGTCATAAATAAGCAAAAATCTACTATATTTTTATCATGAAATTAGATTTAGTGATTTTTTTGCACACTTTTCTTCCTAGTCTTTCTTGTTTGTGTTATTAATGTGGTTCAAGTGTGGTGTCTTGTAACTTAGTCATGGGGAAGAGGCATCAATCCAAGTATGTATCTAATGAACTTGGTAGTTATTTAAGCATTTCTATCATAATCTTTAATTGCCCATGAATATCATGATTTTATAGTTGTGGTGATATTTTTTTCTCAAGAGTTATAGTTATCAATGCATATTTTTCGAATGATAGATAATGACTTAGGAACTCACTCAATTTTTAATATATTTTATAGATCACCATGTTAAGGTGATTGAAATTCAAACTCCATAATCCAAGGAGGAAGAAAAATAAAAGATCTCAATTCTTAGTTTATAGACCCGTGCATGAACCATTGATCCTTGAGGAGGAGGAGGAGGAAGAACATAGATCACTAGTCCTAGAAAAATATTCATCTAAAGGTAGATCATGAGGAAGACCATAACATTTTTAATCTTATAGTTAAGCATGTGAATAGTAATAATCCATTGAACAAGTACCAAAGGAATTGGTAGGCAATGACTTAGAGACTAGTGATGTACAAGAGGATGTGGGTGCAAATGATGTGTAACAATAACCAATTTACAAGGGAAAAAGACTCTTATCATTTCCTTAAGCTTAGTCCACCTGAGATTAAGGAGTTCCTATAGTAGTTAAGCTTCTAAAACTATATCATAAAATCCTTTGTTTAGTATCAACATGAGGTAGATGAGTTCTACTCAACATTGCCATTGATGATACCATGTCATTTATGGATGAAATCCCTATGTCCATTTTAACATAGGTGATTACTAGAGTTACAAGATTTCCCAATGAGACAAGGAATAATTAGTGGCTATGGACTCAGAATATTGAGCCCAATCTTAATATGAAGGTTCTTCTTGAATCTTTTGACATGAATAAGATGGATGTAAAGATGTCGAAGCTTCCCCTAGTATAGAATGCTATTCACATAATGTCACACATAATTTCTTGCTCACTAAAAGACCATTAGGTATTTTAGCTTAAGGATGATGATCAAGGGGAGATGTTCTATCAACATATTTTATTTCCTTTCCAAGGCACTGACTTAAAAAATTAAATATGTAGCTTGTGATAAGAGAACGATGTATGCCTTTTCAAGCTTAATATAAAAACTCATTGACTTGGCAAGCATACTTAACCATGTGAAAAATCATCTCATGTCTGTGGGAATGAAGAACATGGAGAATATCATGTTGTTGGCTCTAAGAAAATGTCCTAAGATCTTTAGGATAATACTTGATTTAGAAGATGAAATGCCTTCCATAGAGGCATCATGCATTCAACGCTTAGACCAGTGATACAAATGTCTAAGAGGAGGATCCTCTATACTGTAAGAATTACAACACATGCAAGTGTAGTGGCCTATCATATCACTCTCCCAACCACCTATTTTCAACATTAGAAAACTCTAGGAACCTCTTCTTAGTGGTGGGTTTGAATCTATAATGCATATTGAAGGTGAGGTATAAGCTACCATAATTTATATCCAAGGATTGTATGGTCTTAGCAATAATTTTCTAAACAAGATGGAAGACATTGTAGGTGGGAAAGCTATAAGAGAAAATCTCTTTGAATTTTCTTCTCTCTTGATGGATGATCCACCTATGATCCATCATGATCCCCTATTCAATCTCAAACTCTTGTTCCACCAAGAATTATTTTGTTATTGCATAGGAAAAAGCATAGCATGCATAATGTTTAGCATGTAGTAGAAGTTCTCTAAGTATCGACTAATTAATTTGTAACTAGTTACTAGGTAGAAGAATAATAAAGATTAAACCCAAGTGTCACACTCCTGTTGAGGAATATTGATAGTACAATGAAGACTAAACTTGTAAAAATATAGACAAAACTTAAAACCACTAATGTTGATCTAACTTTCTATTTGATTGAGTTGCGAAGAAGAAAAAGAAAAGATATGACAATTATAGTAACAGATAGAAACCATTATACTATTAGTACACACATCATCTACAGTCATAGATAATGTATTGATTAAGCACTTGCAATCTGAATTATTGAATGCACAACAAGTGAGGGAAGAAGCCTTGTTCATGAAAGATGGATTAGAGAGGTAAATTAGAATGTTAAAACATAAATTCTGATAATGGGAGAGAATGAGCTAGGAAAAGAAACAGTAGGTACTTTCCCTTTCTCAATAGGTACAAAGGCTTAATGATGATAGAAGAATCATGGCTTAATTTTGGGACAAGTACATTCATACAAAAAGATAAGTACTAGAGATTGCAGTAGAAATTAATTGGAAAAGACAACCAAGGAAATTAATGAGCTTAGAAAGATTCATCTGATTAAGCAAGCAACCTAGAATGTCAAGGGGTGTAGATTACAAAAACTTCTAGCTCTAATGAATAAACACGTAAATAGAGAAAGGTGAGGTAAAATAGAAATTCAACACCCTACACATCAAACTCCAATAGACGACCACAAGTAAGATAATCCTCCATGAGAAGATGGACCTCTTAAAGAACATGTACATACTCTAATGTGAAACAATAGTTCAAGTTCTTAGGAGGAGACTCAATGAGACAAAAGAATATGTGCAAGCCAGGAGAAGGAGGTATCTATACATGGTCCAAACTTCTGCAGGTAGAGCATGGAGTGAGCTAGAAGAAAGACTAACAAGTGGTATTTAAGTTGAAGGTTTCCTAGTGCAAGCTCTCATGGGTGAGGATGAATCATAAATAGTTTTAAGAAAATGTAAAGGAATGTACACAAGTGATGCTATAAGAGCAAGGACTAACGCATGACTAGAATTGGAAGCTCTATGCTAGGGTAAAAAACCTTGAAATACAATTGTAGAGATTTCATATGTTTGCACCAAGTACTTCTGAACTCTTCTTATACTAAATAGCCACATCAGGGAAATTTTATTCTTGTCCATCATCCCTAACACCTATGAGTGAAGTGGCAAATATTGTAGTACAGTCATTGTCTATATGTTGTATAGTTATGATTTCTCTACATTAATCTTGTCATGTGTCTAGTCCCTATCTTGTGTCTTGCATGTTAAAGTTATAAGAATAGCTTTAATTAGTTGCAAGGAAATGATGAGTCATCTAGTGGCATTTTGTAAGTTCATTGTTGAAACACCATAAAAAATTTAGCAACACTTCTAGACAACTTCAGATCCTCTGAAGTAGCTTTAAATAGTCCACCATGGAGCAAGCAAGGTTCCCTTAGGGCCCACAGATCACAACGGCAAGTCTTGATGTCAAGAATCATCAGTTTCAAGGTCAAAAAGTGCAATTTTGGCTAAGTTCACTATGCTTACGCTGCACAACGTAAGGCTAGCATAACCAATTTTTCTAGCCCAAAATTGAGTCCAAATAGGATGATTTTGTGCACCTAGACCCTCCTCAAGCACCACTAGAGTGCCCAACAACTCCTAGCATCCAAAACTATGAAATTTAAGATCACAAATCACTTTTTTGGGGCCATTTTTAGTTTCATACATGGGGTTACAATTTCATATGCTGCACAGCGTATGAACAGCGTAACCAAGAAAAAATGGGATAAAATAGGCATTTTCAAGCAGCATCTTTAACATCTGAGCATCCCCCAAGGATAGGAAGAATTTGTACATGTTCACAGGCTTCAAAACCTTCATTTTTGGACTTCAAATGCATCATTTTCAGTTTCATACACAAGGGTTATAGTTTCATACGCTGCACAGCGTATGAACAGCATAACAAACCCAAACAGGCCTAAAATGGCAGCCAAACGGAGTCAAACTTTGCATCTAGGTCACCCTAGAGAGTAGGCAATAGTCAAGTAACATCAAATAGGTATAAACATACAAAATTTAGCTCAAAACAGGGTAGAAACACTTGGTTATGTTGGGGTTACATTTCATACGCTGCACAACGTAATGCCCAGCGTAATCAACCAAAACAGGGCCAAAACAACATTCAAATCAGCCCAAATTTGGCACATAGAACCCACATCATCCACGGCATGCATATACACTCAAAAAATGGGTTTCACATGTTAAAAATGGGTTCAAATGCACTATTTTTAAGTCATACACTGTTAGTTACGCTGGCATGCTTCCAGCAGCGTAAACACTTTCATACGATGGATGCTGGATGCTGGACACTAGATGTTGACGCCAGAATAGGCTACACACACATTAGAGCTAGATCCATGCAGGCTAGAGGCCTTGGCAGCCCAAAAATAGCATATAACTGCAGATCCGGAGGCCAAACACCTAGATCCACGCTTGTACATTAACATTTGTTGCATTTTTGACATTTTTAGTGTTTCAAGTTCTTATGCTGGGCATTATGGATGCCAGTGTAAGAGATCTTGGACGTTGCACTGTACATTGTAACAATTTCTATGCATTTTGGTCAAAATGGTCACACGTGTTGCCTGATCTGCATTTCCCGCACCCAACAGCCATGGATCTTCACACAAATCTACATCCCATGCATCAAAACTGTATAAATACCCCAATTTTCTATGAGATCGGGGTTGGAAAATTTGATCACAGAGCATCCTGTACACTTGGTACACTAAACATTCTAGGAAACATTTCATACACTGGGCATCAGAATTAGTTATGCTAAGCAAGGGAAATCTTGGTCACGCTGCAGAACCTGCAATCAAAAACTTGTATTTCCCAGCATCCATTCACATCCATTAGGGCTGACATATAACTAGCGGTAATCCACAATTATGCTTGACTAGTGCACATTGTAATCATTTGTAATACATATTGTTTACATTTTTGTCAACTAGTTTTTAGTTTTCACACAGTTTCATCATTTACTTTGTTTTCACCATTTACCATTTACATTCATTACGCCTTTTATGCTTGTTTGCAATCTATTTCATCATTTGCATTTTATTACACATAACCCAGCACCATCACAATTGCATACGCTTGGGGAAGTCCTTGTTTGATCTATGTGTAGACCATCCAAGGCACTCTACCTTCATTTTTTTTCTAGTAGAACCTTGGGCAAAGGTAGGATCTTACTATTTCATCTGTAGATCTCTTGGCATCTGTGCATTCTAGCCTCTCATGGATGATTTCGAATGGTACAGTAAATTGGGGCTAGAAGGATGGCCTTTCCGTTTGCATTCGATTTTCCTGTTCACAGCATCCCAGATCTGGCATATAGCTGTTAACAGTGTCCATACGCTGATCAATCTTTCACATGCTATACTCCAGTGTACACACGCTCACATCAGCCTTCAGGTGCTCCTCCCTACTCACTGATTTCGTCTATACTTTGTTCTTGGCTTGCACATGCTACCCTTTGCTAGCACACACTACACATGGCGTCCAGACCTTGTCCACAACTACACACACTACCCTCTATTGGCACACATTGCAGACTCTATCCAGAACATTCTCCATAGCATACACACATTGTGCCTTAGCCTCAAACATTTTCCACAGCACTCTGACGCTATGCTTGATTTCTTACGTTACAATTCATACGTTGTCAGTTTTACACTTAGAAAATTTTTTCACACGTTGCCAGGTTCTCACGATGGACACTTAGACAAATTTTCAGTGTTCACATGCTGGACACTTAGAAAAAATTTTAGTGTTCACATGTTGGACACTTAGAAGAATTTTCAGTGTTCACATGTTGGACACTTACACAAATTTTCAGTGTTCATAGGCTAGACACTTAGACAAATTTTCAGTGTTCAAATGCTAGACACTTAGACAAATTTTTAGTGTTCACACGTAGGACACTTAGAAAAATTTTTAGTGTTCACACGCTGGACAAATAGACAAATTTTTAGTGTTCACATGCTGGACACATTGCAATTCAGCCACATTGCACATTCTGCACCCTTAGCCTAGACCACACACTACACTTGTTTCCTTATTGCCTTGTCCATATGCTTCCTAATCAGACATCACCATGTAGTCTTCCTAGATCTCCAACACACATCCCATGTAATCCTCACACAAGAATAGTATAACTTCATCTGCATGAAGATTCAGGCCAACCTTCCCATTAACCAAACAGAGAAGGAAGTGAAATGAAACTTTGAGTGCATATACATGGGGGGTCATGAATTCACTTCCTTCGCATATGACATCATCCCCCTTTCTGAGCCCTAGCACCGACTCATCTCCCAGCTCCTTATGGCAAGGAGCCAAAATCATGACGACCCAATGAGGAGTCCCAAAACTAATATGATGTAGATGACTTCAAGGCACAATCTGAACCTGAGGATTCATATCACATCCTCAGTCCCCATGCCTACATGAACCCATCATTCCACCCTCGCATGGGACAGATGGCCACTCACCAAGTGTCAATGAGCACACAAGCACCGGTATCCCAACAGAGATTACCCACGTCCATCTCCACCCAGTACATACTGCACGTGAAAACACATGAAGCCCCTTTCATCACTTCATCTCTGCACATCTAGGGTATCACTTCACAATTGGTGGCTAGGTAAGGAACCATACCCCTTGTTCAACAACCCACTTACTTCAATGTGCCACACCCCGCAACCACAACTTTGAATNGAAGCCCCTTTCATCACTTCATCTCTGCACATCTAGGGTATCACTTCACAATTGGTGGCTAGGTAAGGAACCATACCCCTTGTTCAACAACCCACTTACTTCAATGTGCCACACCCCGCAACCACAACTTTGAATATTGGTCCACAACAACAAATGACAATCCAACAATCTCCCCAACCAACTAATCTGCCTACCACCAAAGAGTGGGCAGAAGCAAAAAAATGATGCAAGTGTTAGCTAAAGAGGTAAAGTAGCTCAAAACAGCAAACACTGAATAAGCTAAAGTACTAGAATTCTACCAAGATGATCCAATTAGCTCTTTAGTGCCATTGTTAGCATTACCCAAGGGAATCACACTCCCATAGCTAACCAAGTACAACGAGAAGGGAGACCCAAACCCTCACTTGGTAACATTCCAATCAAAGACTCTATTGCTTCAAGCTTGGCCCCATGTAATCCTACGCATGTTCACCATGTCCCTAACGGATACTGCCTTAGACTGGTACTAAGCCCTACCACATAACTCCATATCCTCTCTAGAGGATCTGTTACATTAGTTCATCACCTAGTTTAACTACAACCTGAAGCCTAAGGTAACAGTAGACACTCTAATATAGGTGAAACAGACACCACTTGAGCCTGTGCAGAAGTTCATCCAACGATGGAGTGCAGCCCTTAACAAACTTCATGAGCTCATCCCTGAAATGTATTTTCATACTACTCTGAGGGGAGCCGTGAATGATTTTGTTAAGTCAAAACTGTACTACCTAAGCACTCAAATGTTGAGCCAAGCCTTCATGTAGATCAAGAACATTGAACAAGTTGAACAAAGCAGCAATGATCCCACCTATGTGGCTTACAAGAACCAACACGTTCCCAAACAAAAGACAATGGAAACTGTAGCCACAAGCACAAAAACAACAAACACCAGTACCAACCTTCCTGCAATGATAGCAGCCACCCCACTACCCAACTTTCAATCGAAGGATCGCTCTAAGTATATGCTGCTACCCACGTGACCCTCTGAACTACTAGAGCAACTCCTCAAAACTGGACAAAGCCAATACAAACAAGTAGTGGAGAATGCCTGTCGAAGATACAATAGGTACTGCAAGCTACTAAGGAACCCCATCTTAGTAGCACTAAATGAGCCCTCGGTCCCATGAAACCTCAGGTTAAATCAATTCTATCACTACCACCAGATTTCCGATCACAATACCAACAACTGCCATGCCTTACAGGCTTATCTTTAGACAATGATAGAACAATGCCAACTCAACATCAACACCTTGAGTCAACCTAGCACAGGTAATGCCTCCTATGTCATAACCTCCATTAGCATATGAAGCAAGCCCAAACCTATGTGACAATCTTTTGTGATCTGTGTCCCTCTCAGCAAGGCAACAATCCCCTCCACCTCTACAAGCAAGAGGCCTCCCATTGTCATCAAGGTGCCACCTCAAGCACCTGAAAAACCTTTCGTTGTCAAAGTACCACCACAATCATCTACCAAGATGTTAAACTAGCATGATGCACTAACCACAACTGCAAAGAAACCTTTCATCATCAAGGTGCCACAACAAGCTAGTCAAACACCAACGACTCCTCCCAAACTACCATTTGTCATAAACGTACCACAATGCGATGGCCCCTCACCTACCCAGAGCCCAACAGTAGGCAACGTCTCAACCTCTTCTCCCTCAAGAGTCAACCTTGCCAACAACACAGGTAAGCCTACCAAATGGCAGCAGAAGAGGAAAAATGAACAACGAACAACATCCATAGAAGAAGCAAAAGCCACACCAAGCAAGCAACAATCGAATGATGGGGCCCTTGCCCCTAGTCTCAAGCAAACCAAGCCCAAGCCCTCTACGCAAGAGGCCCCTCCCTCAACCCACATGAAGGAAGCCAAAGCCAACACAATGACCAACAACATAGACTTTGTTGTTGCACTAGCCTAGGTAAAACAAATGCTCAAGCAGAAGAACACAACGATGAGCTTGTACGACCTGGTCATGACTTTAGCCGCTCACTGCAAAGCCTTAGCTCAAATGTTAGCATCCATTCCTATTACGGAGTGCATCCTTGCAAATGAGAAATCCATCCATGCAATGATTTTGCAACACCACTGCTAAAGTCAAACATTTGGTTTAAACACCTTAGCCTTCTACAATGATGCAGTTAATGTCAACCCCGAATGAGGGGAGGTCACAACAGCTCCATTGTCGATTAGCTTACGTGTTGGGCAATGTACCATTCATAGAGTGCACATTGATGACGGTGTGGCAACGAATGTAGTTTCATACTCTGTCATCGACAAACTAGGCATGGTAGACGAAATCATGCCAACGACAACCATGTTTTTAAAATCCTTCAATGGATCACGTGTCATAGTTAAGGGCACAATCAACTTAGCCTTTGTGGCAAGAGAACAATTCCCCACCATTGCGGAGTTCACTATCATTGAAGAGATGCCAAGTTTCAATATGATTATTGGAAAACCTTGGCTAGCCCAACAACGGGTCGTTTCCTCAGTGATAAATAAAGAAATATGCCTTTCATATGAAGGTGGACAAGTCATCATACATGGTGATAACACTCCTTTTCAAGCCATCCACAACATAGACATGACACAAGTCTTGAAAGAAGAGTCTCTTGATGGAACACCCACAACAACAAACACAACACCTAGAGCTAAAATGCCTGAATGAGTGGTAAAAACCAAAAGCCTCCTAGAGCAATGAAAACCTAGCACGCCTCCTAGACCATGTCTGGCTAGGAAACAAACACATGATCAAGGCTCCCCTATGACCAAAAATACATTTGATCTCCACCCACTCTTCACCTTTGTTCATTGTACATACGTCACCTTCATTTGCATTGTACTAGCTTACGTGCTTACACATGGCCCAAAAGGCCTTAAACTAGCCTATGGCCTGAAAAGGCCTTAAACTAACACATGGCCTGGTACGTACGGCCCGAAAAGGCTTAAACTACTTCTTTTTACATTTTTTTCTATTTTTCTCATGCATTCAGGTTCTATTTTTAATAGTTACTACTTGACATTGTTTTCTCTAGTTTCTTCTTTTGCAAGATTACCTAGACATACGTGCATGCATCCACAAACTCGTCCTGGAATCATTCCGATAAACTAATACCATGAAGCGGTCCTGGCATCATGACTTAAAACTAATACCACCAATAGTCCTAGCATCATGACTTAAAACTAATACCACACACTGTCCTGGGTTATTACGATAAACTGACACCACACAACACTTGTCCGAAATGACAATAAACTAGCACTCATCCAGCATGACATTAAATTGCCACACTCTCATCTAACAGAGTCCACTAAGACTACAAACTAGCTTACCTCTTCATAGTCCACCACCACTATAAACTAGCATTCCACCATTCGCTACGATGCTAAACTGGCAAATTCCAACGGGTTATGATGTAAAAATAACCCATGATAGTCCACTAAGACTATAAACTGACAACATCTTCACCATCCTATAGATCTATGGCTACATTCGACTGCATGTGCTCATCAAAGCCTACTACATGAAACTAATGTTGTTCGACACTCTGTTTTCTTCAAACTCCATTCCACCAACTGCATTCAGGTCTAAAGTGTTTCAGCTAACATCACTTGTGCTTTTCTTGTCCTCTTGGAGTTGTGTCTGCAGGATGACACTCTGAGGTGTTTGCACATAGATGCATTTCATCATAGCGACAAGGCACCACATTGTTCCTGATGCCCACAACTGGGTTCATCAAACCATTCATAAGTACATTTCCTCACTCCTGATACACCCCTCAGTTACACCCCCTGATACATTCCATTCATCCCCAAAATTCTACACACATTGTTACTCACTGTCACTCTCTAACCAGTGGCAACACAAAATGATGCATAGCACATGACACAAGCACGAGTACAAAACTGACAACAAGATCCTTCCAAAAAAAGAAAGACAAACATCACAAAAATAATTCAAAAGAGCAAAATGCATCACAAGGCCGTTGGCTCTTCCCACATATGCCCCAGGCGGGAAGGCAATTATCTTAAAGGAAACACTTTTGTCTCAAACACTCATGTTGCATCTCACCGTGTGGCTTTGGCAGTCAACAACGAGTTTCCTTAAACATAGCACATGGGTATTCTTTCTCCAAAGGATGCACTTCCTCACTGCGTGGATTTGGCAGTTCACAACAGGATCCCTTAAACATAGCACAAGGGTCCTATTTCTCCAAAGAATGCATTTCCTATGCCTTAGTTCCAAGTGTGCTAGAAACTGGCTATTGACAAGGACCAACATGACTCGTTCACATGAGAGCATCCCTATCTGCATTCCCCTTCCCAGTCACAATCCCATGTACTTTGAAAACACGGTGTGATGAAATCCAGCCAATGGCCAACCAACAGTGCTGGATGCCAAGTTAATTTTGGTGTTTTGTACTTCTATGTTGATGCCTCTCAGGTAGATTCCTCCAGGCATCAATAAAGAGGGACCAATGAGACACCACAAAAATTTCAGCAACACTTCCAAAGAACTTCAGAGCCTCTAAAGCAACTTCAAACATCCCACCATGGAGCAAGCAAGGTCCCCCTAGGGTCCACAGATCACGATGACAAGTCTCAGTGTCCAGAATCATCAGTTTCAAGGTCAAAAAGTGCAATTTTGGCTAAGTACACTGTGCTTACGTTGTGCTTACACTGCACAGCATAAGGCCATCATCACCAATTTTTGTAGCCCAAGAATAGAGGTCAAACATGCCAATTTTGGGCACCTGTACCCTCCTCAAGCACCACCGAAGTCCCCAATAGCTCCCAACATCAAAAACTCTGAAATTTGAGCTCAATAATCATCTTTTTTGGGTCATTTTTAGTTTCATACCCTAGGGTTACAGTTTCATATGTTGCACAACATATGAACAACGTAACCAAGAAAAAATGGGATAAAACAGGCATTTTCAGGCAGCATCTTTGACATCTGAGAATCCCTCAAAGATAGGCAGCATTCGTACATGTTCGCAAGCTTTGAAAACTTTAGTTATGAGCTTCAAATGCATCATTTTTAGTTTCATATGCTAGGGTTACAGTTTCATACACTGCACAGCGTATGAACAACGTAACAAACACAAATAGGCCCAAAATGGCACCCAAACGGAGTCAAACTTTGCATCCAGGTCACCTTGGAGAGTATTCAACTATCAGGCAACATCAAATAGGCATCAGCATATAAAAGTGAGCTCAAAACATGGCAAAAACACTTGGTTACACTGGGGTTATAGTTTCATACGCTGCACAGCGTAATGCCCTGCGTAATCAACCAAAACAGGGCCAAAACAACATCCAAATCAGCCCAAATTTGCCACACAGAACCCTCATGACCCATGGCATCCAGATCCACTCTGAAATTGGGTCTCATAGGTCAAAATGGGTTCAAAATGCACTATTTTTAGGTCATACACTGTTAGTTATGCTGGCATGCTTCCAGCAGTGCAAACCCAGCGTAAACAGTTTCATACACTCGACGTTGGACACTGGATGCCAGAAACTAATGCTAAAATAGGCTACACACACATCAGAGCCAAATCCACTCATTCTAGAGGCCTTTGCAACCCAAAAATAGCATAGAACTGTAGATCTGGTGGCTAGACACCCAGATCCACTCTTGTACATTAACATTTGTTGCATTTTTGACATTTTCAATGTTTCAAATTCTTACGCTGGGCATTACACATGACAGCGTAAGAGATATTGGATGCTGCACTATACATTGTAATAATTTCTATGCATTCTGGTCAAAACGGTCACATGCGTCACCTAATCCACATTTACCACAACCGACAGCCATGGATCTTCAGACAGATCTGCATCCCATGCATCAAAACTATATAAATACCCTGATTTTCCATGAGATTGGGGTTGGAAAATTTGATCACATAGCATCTTGTACACTTGGTACACTAAAAATTCTAGGCAACATTTCATACATTGGGCATCAGACTTGGTTATGCTGAGCAAGGGCAACCTTGGTCATGCTGCAAAACCTACAACAAGAAACCTGTATTCCCTAGCATCCATTCACATCCATCGGGGCTGACCTCTAACTAGCAGTAATCTGCAACTACGGTTGACCAGTGCACATTGTAATCATTTGTAATACATATTGTTTACATTTTTTCTAGCCAGTTTTCAGTTTTCACACAATTTTCATCGTTTACTTTGTTTTCACCATTTACTGTTTACATTCATTACGCCTGTTATGCTTTTTTGTAATCTATCTTTTCCATTTGCATTTGTTTACACATAACCCAACGCCATCGCAATTGCATATGCTTGGGGAAGTCCTTGTTTGATCTGTGTGGAGACCATCCAAGGTACTCTACCTTTGCTATTTTTCCAACAGGCCCTCAGGCAAAGGTAGGGCCTTACTATTTCATCCGTAGATCTCTCGATGTCCATTCATTCTAGCCTCTCGTAGAAGTTCATCCAACGATGGAGTGTAGCCCTTAACAAAATTCATGAGCCCATCCCTAAAACATATTTTCTTATGATTTTGAAAGAAGCTATGAATGACTTTGTTAAGTCAAAATTGTACTACTAAGTGCTCAAACGTTGAGCCAAGCCTTCACATAGATCAAGAACATTGAACAAGTTGCACAAACTAGCAATGATCCCGCCTATGTGGCTTACAAGAACTAACACATTTCCAAACAAAAGACAATAATGGAAACTGTAGCCGTAAGCACAAAAATAGAAACACTAATACCAACCTACCTACAATGACAGGGGCCACCCCAAAGCCCAAGTTTCTGCATAAGGATTGGTCTAAGTATATGCTACTACCCACGCAACCCTCTAAACTACTAGAGCAACTCCTCAAAACTGGGAAAATCCAATACAAAAAAGTGGTGGAGAATGCCTACTGAGGACACAACAGGTACTAAGAGCTACTAAGGAACCCCACCTTAGCAGCACCAAATGAGCCCCCAGTCCCACGAAACTTCAAGATAGATCAATTCTGTCACTACCACCAGATGTCCAGTCATAATATTGATAATTGTTGTGCCTTACAGGATGATCTTCACACAATGATAGAATGGGGCCAACTAAACATCAACATCCTAAGTCAAGCTAGCACAGGTGATGCTGCCTATGTCATAAACTCCATTAGCATAGGAAGCAAGCCCAAACCTATGTGACAAAATTTCGTGATCCATATGCCTCTCAGCAAGGCAACGATCCCCTCTACCTCCACGAGCAAGAGGCCTTCCATTATCATCCAGGTGCCACCTCAAGCAGCTGTAAACCATTTCATGGTTAAAGTACCACCGCAATCATCTACTAAGATGTTAAACTGGCATGATGCACTGACCACAATTGCAAAGAAACCTTTCGTCATCAAGGGGCCATAACAAGCTAGTCAAACACCAACGACTCCTCCCAAACTACCATTTTTCATGAAAGTGCCACCACGCGATGGCCCCTCACCTACCCAGAGCCCAACAGTAGGCAACATCTCAACCTCTTCTCCCTCAAAAGTCAACCTTGCCAACAAGATGGGTAAGCCTACCAAATGGCAGTAGAAGAGGATAAATGAACAATGAACAACATCCACAGCCGAAGCAAAGGCCACACCAAGCAAGCAACAATCAAATGATGGGGCCCCTACCCCTAATCTCAAGCAAACCAAGCCCAAGCCCTCTACACAAGAGGCCCCTCCATCAACCCACATAAAGGAATCCAAAGCTAACATAATGACCAACAACACAAACTTCGTAGCTGCACTAGCCCAGGTAAAACAAATGCTTAAATAGAAGAACACAACGATGAGCTTGTATGACCTAGTCATGACTTCAGCAGCTCACCACGAAGCCTTGGCTCAAATGTTAGCATCCATTCCTGTTACGGAGGACATCCCCGCAAATGAGGAATCCATCTGTGCAATGATTTCAAAACACACACCACAAGGATTGGGTTCAAATACCTTAGCCTTCCACGAAGATGCAGTTAAAGTTAACCCTAAACGAGGGGAGGTCACAAAAACTCCATTATCAATTAGCATACGTGTCGGAAAATGTACCATTCGTAGAGTGCATGTTGATGACAGTGTAGCAACGAATGTATTTTCATACTCCATCATCGACAAACTAGGCATGGCAGATGAGATCATGCCAATGAAAACCACATGTTTAAAAAACTTCAACAAATCATGTGTCACAGTTAAGGGCACAATCAACTTAGCCTTTGTGGTAGGAGAACAATTCCCCACCAATGTGGAGTTCACTTTCATAGAAGAGGTGCCAAATTTCAATATGATTCTTGGCAGACCTTGGCTAGCCCAACAATGGATCATTTCCTCAGTGATACATCAAGAAATCTGCCTTCCATACGAAGGTGGACAAGTCATCATACATGGAGATAACACTCCCTTTCAAGCCATCTACAACATAGACATGTCACAAGTCTTGAAATAAGAGTCTCTTGATGGAACACCCATGGCATCAAACACAAAACCTAGAGCTAAAACACCTGAACAAGTGGTAAAAGCCGAAAGCCTCCTAAAGCAACCAAAACCTAGCACACCTCCTAGACCATGTCTGTCTAGGAAACAACCACACAATCAAGGCTCCCCTATGGCCAAAAACATGTCTAATCCCCACCCACTCTTCACCTTTTTTTGTTGTTCATACATCACCTTTGTTTGCACTATACTAGCTTACGTGTTTACACATGGCCTGAAAAGGCCTTAAACTAGCCTGTGGCCCGACAAGGCCTTAAACTAACACACGGCCCGGTATGGCTTTAAAATTCCACACGTAGCCCGAAAAGGCCTTAAACTACCTCTTTTAACATTTTTTTCTATTTTTCTTGTGCATTTAGGTTATTTTTTCAGCAGTTACTACTTAACATTATTTTCTCTAGTTTCTTCTTTTGTAGGATTACCTAAACATATGTGCATGCATCCACAAAATCATCCTGGAATCATGATGATAAACTGATACCACACATCATCCTGGGTTATGATGATAAACTAACGTTACACAACACTTGTACAAAATGACAATAAACTAGCACTCATCCAGCATGACATTAAATTTCCACAATCTCATCTAACAGAGTCCGCTAAGACTATAAACTAGCTTGCCTCTTCATAGTCCACCATGACTATAAACTAGCACTGCACCGTCTGCTACGATGCTAAACTAAAAAATTCCAATGGGTTATAATGTAAAACTAACCCACAATAGTCCACTAAGACTATAAACTGGCAACATATTCACTGACCTATAGATCTATGGCTACATTCAATCGCCTGTGATCATCAAAGCCTGCTACATGAAACTAATGTTATTCAACACTCTATTTGCCTGAAACTCCATTCCGCCAACTGCATTCCAGTCTAAAGTGTTTCAACTAACATCACTTATGGTTTTCTTGTCCTCTTGGAGTTGTGTCTACAGGATGACACTCTGAGGTGTTTGCACATAGATGCATTTCATCACAGTGACAAGGCACCACATTTTTCCTGATACCCACAATTGGGTTCATCAAACCGTTCACAAGTACATTTCCTCACTCCTGATACACCCCTCAATTACACCCCCTGATACATCCCATTCATCGCAAAAATTCTAGATGTGTTCTTGCTCACTTTCACTCTCTAACCATTGGCAAAACAAAATGATGCATAACACATGACACAAGCATGAGTACAAAACTAACAGCAAGCTCCTTCCAAAAAAAAAAGAGACAAACATCACAAAAAAAAAACCAAAAGAGAAAAATGCATCACAAGGTCGTTGGATCTTCCCACACACGCCCCAAGTGGGAAGGAAATTGTCTTAAAGAAAACACTCGTGTCTAAAATTCTCATGTTTCATCTCACCACGTGGCTTTGGCAGTCAACAATGAGTTCCCTTAAACATAGCACAAGGGTCTCATTTCTCCAAAGGATGCACTTCCTCATCACGTGGCTTTGGCAGCTCACAACAGGATCCCTTAAACATAGCACAAGGATCATGTTTCTCCAAAGAATGCATTCTCCATGCCTTGGTTCCAAGTCTTCTAGAAACTAGCTATTGACAAGGACCAACATGACTCGTTCACATGAGAGCACCCCTCTCTGCATTCCCACTCCCAGTCACAATCCCATGTACTTTGGAAATACGGTGTGATGACATCCGGCCAATGGCCAATGGATAGTGTTGGGTTCTAGGTTCATTGTGGTGTTTTGTACTTCTTTTTTGATTCCTCTCGGGTAGATTTCTCCAAGCATCAACAAAGAGGGACCAATGAAACACCATAAAAATTTCAGCAACACTTCCAAAGAACTTCAGAACCTCTGAAGCGACTTCAAAAAACCCATCACGGAGTGAGAAAGATCCCCCTAGGGCCCATAAATCATGACAACAAGTCTTGGTATCAAGAATCATCAGTTTCAAGGTCAAAAAGTGAAATTCTGGCTAAGTACACTATGCTTACGTTGTGCTTGCATTGCACAGCGTAAGGCCAACGTAACCAATTTTTGTAGCCCAAGAATCGAGTCCAAATAGGTTGAGTTTGGGCACCTATACCCTCCTTGAGCACCATCAAAGTCCCCAACAGTTCCCAACATCCAAAACTATGAAATTTGAGCTCAAAAATCACCTTTTTTGGGCCATTTTCAGTTTCATACGCTGGGGTTATAGTTTCATACACTGCACAGCGTATGAACAATGTAACCAAGGAAAAATGGGATAAAATAGACATTTTTAGGTAACATCTTTAATATCTGAGCATCCGTTAGGGATAGGCCACATTTGTACATGTTCACAAGCTTCAAAAACTTCAGTTTAGGGCTTCAAATACATCATTTTCAGTTTCATACTCTGGGGTTACAGTTTCATACGCTGCATAGCGTATGAACAGCGTAACAAACCCAAATAGGCCCAAAATGGTAGCCAAACAGAGTAAAAATTTACATCCAGGTTACCCTAGAGAGTAGGCAGATGTTAGGAAACATCAAATAGGCATCAGCATATAAAATTGAGCTCAAAACAAGGCAGAAACACTTGGTTACATTGGGGTTACAGTTTCATACGCTGCACAGCGTAATGCCCAACATAATCAACCAAAAAAGGGCCAAAACAACATCCAAATCAGCCCAAATTTGGTACACAGAACACTCATGTCCCATGGCATGCAGAACCACTCTGAAAATGGGTCCCACAGGTCAAACATGGGTTCAAAATTCTCTATTTTTAGGTCATACGTTGTTAGTTATGCTGGCATGCTTCTAGCAGCGTAAACACTTTCATATGCTGGAGGGTGGATGATGGACACTAGACGTTGATGCCAGAATAGGATACACACACATCAGACCTAGATCCATGCATGCTAGAGGCCTTAGTAGCTAAAAATAGCATAGAACTGCAGATCCGGAGGCCAGACACCCAGATCCACACTTGTACATTAACATTTGTTGCACTCTTGACATTTTCAGTGTTTCAAGTTCTTATGCTAGGCATTACACATGCTAGCGTAATAGATATTGGACGTTGCACTGTACATTGTAACAAGTTTTGTGCATTCCGGTCAAAACAATCACACACATCACCTAATCCTCATTTCCTGCACCCGACAACCATGGATCTTCACACAAATCCACATCCCACGCATCAAAACTATATAAATACCCCAATATTCCAAGAGATCGGGGTTGGAAAATTTGATCACAGAGCATCATGTACACTTTGTATGGTGAACATTCCAAGAAAAATTTCATACACTAGGCATCAAACATGATTACGCTGAGCAAGGGCAACCTTGGACACGCTGCAGAACCTACAACTAGAAACCTGTATTCTCCAACATCCATTCACATCCATCGGGGCTGACGTATGACTAGTAGTAATCAGCAACTACGTTTGACGGATGCACATTGTAATCATTTGTAATACATAGTGTTTACATTTTTTCCAGCCATTTTTTAGTTTTCACATAGTTTGCATTATTTACTTTGTTTTCACCATTTACTGTTTATATTCGTTACGCCTGTTACGCTTGTTCGCATTCTATTTTCTCCATTTGCATTTTTTTATGTATAACCCAACGCATCGCAATTGCATACATTTAGGGAAGTCCTCATTTGATCTACGTGCGGACCACTCCAGGTACTCTGCCTCTGTTAATTTCTAGCTTGCCCTCAGGCGAAGGTAGGATCTTACTATTTTGTCCATAGATCTCTCAACGTCCGTTCATTCTAGCCTCTCGCCGAAAATTTTGGAAGGTACAATTGTAAGCTTTGGACTCAAGAATGTATCACACACCCTATTTTTGTAGTTCCAGCATGTGAAATTGAGGTTTATACCTCCCACATTTGCATCCTTTCCTCATGTGTTGCACTTATGAGTTGTGTGCATGTTTTGGATTTCTTAGGATGTTTTTAGGTTTGTTCAAGTTTCCTAAGACCATTTTGATATGTCTTTCAATGTTCTAGATTTCATCAAGAATTAGTGCTTATAAGTGTAACATGAAGATGCACTAACTACCCTATGCTAATGCACCTCTTGTATCAACACAAGTATGTTGAAACATCCCTTACCAAGCCTAATTTATCCCACTTGTGATGTGACCTAGGTAGGCTTAGGTTGTGTTGTCAAACCTACGTTAACACTTGGATGCTAATGAACCTCTACTGTTACTTCATCAAAATTATAAAAACTCAAGATGAGCCCTCACATACATCATGAATAACTTATACATTTTATTAATTTCATTTTCAATTTTTTCCATTTGATTTTTGTGAAGGGCTCTTCCTCTGTTAGGAAAGTTGATTTCCTTCCTATCTTGTATTTGTATTTTGAGCCATTGCTTTCACAAGTATAGCTAAACTCTATGAAAGTGTTACCTTGCTTACATAGCCTACAATCATTTGGTCAATATGGTCAATATGGAGTCCAGTATTTATGTAGTGACTAATGCTCATGGTTTTCTATTTGTTTTACACTATTGATGCCTTAAACATTAAAAATACTAAAATATTTATTTATTTGTTATTTCATTAAGTTGAAATGATTCATCCTTATTTATGAAGGTTACAACTATATGACATGAAGTTGAACCACTGTAGTTCTGACTAAGAGCTATTTTTTGCTTTTTTTCTATGGTGTTATACCTATTTCATAAGGGATTGCAACATACATGAGTGATTATGAGTATTATGCCTATTCCCACAAGGAATAGCAATGCATGTGCGTTTATTATTATTTTATTCATAATTCAAAAAAATCCATAAAATTATAAATATTCTCATAATTTCTCATCATAAAAATGTTGGTTTCCATTATATTATATGTACTATAATCTTTTTTATATTTATTGAGCATAACGACATACCCGTGTTCTTGGTAATTTACTTAACATCATCTTCAAACTTTACAACAAAATTACACTACCTTTCATATGATATAATGCCATTGGTCATAGCTAGTGAGGCCCCTATCATCATGGAAAATTTTTCTTTTTCTTTTGCTTGTTTTAATTATATATGGAAAGATAGAAATAAAATGTTAGTGTATTATTAATTAGTATTAGTGCAGATAGTGGGATTAAACTTGCATCTTGAAATTTATGATTTCTTTTTGTGCAAATCCAATCATATGAGATATAAAAAGTAATTTCTTAGAAAAAAAACAAATCAACTAAAAATAAAGAATAAATAATAATTGAAGTCGAAAGCTTCCCATTCTTAAGCCTCTAAGATGAAAAGAAATTAATACTATAGAAAATAAACTAATTATTTAGCTTTTACTATGACCTTTTTTACTTAAATCTATAGCTAAAAATAGAAATTTTTAAAATCTAATTTTTAACTTCTGAAGAGAGGTTATAATTATGCTCTTACTACTAGAAAATAATGGTACACCAAAGGTTCAAAATGGAATAGAGAATAAGCAATTGAAGCTACTTCCAAATGCAAAGAAAGAAAGTCAACAAAGCAAGTTGATCACCAAGAATGATTTCATTAGTGCTTTGTTGAAAATTATTACAAATTCCAGATGTTCATTTCCAAATATTTTATGCAATAGGATACTCAAAAAAAGAATCAGAAAAAGAATCTTAACTTTCACAAAGAGTACATTGAAGAGAAACAATTCTTATATGTTTAAGACAAATGTCAATAGAAAGTCCTTAATGAATAAGACCATAAAAAAATACAAATATTTTGAAAGGTAAGAGCTCTTCAAATATCTTTCTCTTTCCTTATCCAAAAGTATGATGATAATTGCATATTCGAGACCTTATTGAATTTGTTATAAACAAAATCATCCTTTATAACAATCTCATATGTAACTTTGGAGTTAAGAGGAAAAACAAATCTGTCATATTTTCAAAAAATATTTGGGAAAGCCCAATTTAAAATATTGTCAACTTTAAATAAATTATCAAAATCATAAATTCATTTTTCAAAACCTTTTTATCTCTTTCTATTCAAACCATAGAGGCTATAATCCTCATTCTATGTAATCCATCTATCATGCACATGTAGATAGGAAACTGTAGTGATACCAAACATACCTCAAGTGGTACATAATCTAGATAAGTTAGGAGCCCAAGCTTTTTTATTAAAGAGAAACCACCATGGGCTAATTTTCTTAAGGATATCTTCTAAAACTATAATATGATTGTAATTCTAATACGTACTAAAATTACATAATGTCTTCAAAATTTGTTTGAGAACTAAGGAACTAAGATAGAAATGGCCTAAGGAAAAATTAGATAGTAAAGAAAGTTATTAAAACACTAACTATTATTAGTTTTATGTTTTTCTTGCATAAGTCTTATTTTTCAAAAGAAACATCTAAATATCATCTCTATCAATTTACTCTGCAATTTATTTTCTAACAAGAGAAATACCATAGTCATAACAATTAATAAGGTCAAGTTTTCCATCTTTTCTTGGTACTAATATCTTAAGCAACTTAAGAAAATTATTTTTATGTTGCTGAGAAAACTAAAGAAATTAATGGATAAGATGATTAATTATATTATAAAAATTTTTATAAGAAACTCAATGACTAAAGGAATAAACATAAGTTGATTAAAACGTCTACATAATAACTAAAACTTTGCTAATAAGGGTGAGCTTTTTTCTTTTCATTTATCAAGCTTCTTTTCAATTTTATCAACCACATAATTCTATAAAATAGTAAGATTAGGCTCAAAAGAAAAAGGTATTTCAAAAATTTTGAAGATAGATACTTTTATAATATTTTCAAAGGCTTAAGAGTAACCCACTCATCAATATCACTATTATAATAAGCAATAAATTATTCTTAATTCATATAGCAACAAAATAACATGCAATAATCTTCCACTCTAGCTAATAGAATATTAATATGTTGCAAAGAATTATTAATCATAAAATAAAGAATCATTTTCAAATTACATGTTAAACAATTTTGTACCTTGATCGTAATTGAAATTACCTTAATGATATTCATTTTCAGATCATAATGTAAATTATATGAAAGAAATTCTACAACAATAATAAAAGTATATAAAGTTAGAGGACAACCTTAACAAACTTACTGTTGAAGAGAAAATGTCAAAATCAATCTAAAATTTGTAACAACTTGAGCATTAACATCAATGAGCAAGATATAGATAAGATAAATAAAATAATCACCTAATCTTAGTTTCTAGAGATAATAAATAATGAAAATCCATTCAATCTTATCATAAGCTCTAGAATTATCTAAATTAATAGAAGTAATATCCTAATTAGTATTAGAAGCCCATAACATTCCCTTGCAAGCTACAATAACATTATTTATGATGTGTATGTATTTAACAAAACCTATCTACTCAGGTGTAATGACACCTTCTGTAACCTTTTAAATCCAATAAGTTGTGTATATAGCTAAAATTTTATAGGTATCATAAAGAAGATTAATAGGTCTCTAATTACTAATATGCTGAAGATATCAATTTTTAGAAAGAAGATGAATCATAACTTTATTAATATTTTCACTAAGAGAAACTTTTTAAATAGCTTCCTGGAAAACATAAAAAAAATCATCTCCAACAATATTCCAATGCTTCTTAAAAAATCTTATTGAAAAACCATCAAATCCTAGAGCTTTACCAATAGCTAAACTAAAATTATTTACTTTGATTTCCTAGACTGTAATTTCCACTTTAAGAATACTATAATATGCCTTTGTTATAAGATGAGGAATATGCATACTAGAAGGCTCAAATGTCTTCTTCCTAAAACCTTTAGAAGAAAAATGATTTAATAAAAAAATATTAATAATCTTAGGGTATGTAATGGTAGAATCATATCTATAAACTGATTCTAGGTTAGCTACTTGATCCTTTCCTTTAAAAAAAATTTAAAAACTCATTACAAGGTTCATCTTCAATTTTTAGCCACGATATGCAATTTTTAGTAAGACCACTTTGAGCTTCAAAAGCATCCCAACATTGTCTAGCATAATGAGCTTTAGCCAAGGCTTTTTGAGTTTCAAAATTAAAGAAATTTTGATTGCAAAGAAGTTGCATATGCTTGATAAATTCTATAAGATGTTCTTTAACTTGACACTTTTGCTTACCAAATTACTTTCCAAATCATCTTGCATAATTTATGACTCTACAAGTAGTTAGCTACTACTAGGAAATTTAAAAATATCACCAATATATTTTTTTAAAATATATTTTGATGAGACGCGACATGCATGGGCCGCGATATTGCATCTTTCCCTGCGATATCACGTACGTGATATCGTAGTCCGACGCCATATCTATAAATAAGAGGCGGCACTCCCCTCATTTCCCAATCCTCGCTAGAAGTAGCAAAGCTCT
>MNCI01036492.1:95107-146366 GCA_015680685.1 Gnetum montanum | reverse complement strand
CAAGCACTGGTTATGGAACCAAAGTGTTCCCTCTAACTAAGGTCCTTCTCGCTTCCCATTCTCTCCTTTGTTTCGTCGGAATGGTGGTGGCTCTTCGAAGATGCATCCTTGTTCTCCAAGTGGATGATTTGGCCAAATGCATTGATGCGAAGTCACTGGAAGTGGTTGGTTTGAGCCCCAAGTTGGAATGTGATCTGCCAAGTCACATTAATCATGTAACACACAAGGGGCTATACACCACCTTATTCTTGGGATCCCATTCCACTTCTCTTCTTTCCATCTTTCTCTCCATTGTTCACCTCATTGCCAGTTGTATCATTAGTGTATATTTTGGTTGATGCTTTGTTTTCTTTTTGGTAAATTCTTCTGGTTAAGACTTTAACTCTTATTCCAAAGGACATTCCCAGAGCCCACGGACTCTTTGAATGTGGGATTGTCAGGGCATTAAGGGCATGAGCCTGCTTTGGGGAGGACCCACTAACATTCCTATTTGGAACCTCAGTTAACTTCTTTTCCTTAACATTTTGCAATTAATTAACATTTTTGTTCATTTCCATCATGACATCCCTTTTATCGATGCCATAATTGTCCCTTTTTACCTATCTTTCTTACTCCTTTTCTATCTCCATTCTCATGCTACCGGAGGTTCACGATTAGTCATGGGGGTACGAGGCCTGCTTTTTCGATTTTTATCCTAAGCCCTGAATTTTTTTGTTTCTCTTCCTAACCCCTACACCTTCGGTAGTCATCATCTACATTTTCCCAGATCAATATCATCCATACCACAACTTAGCTAATGGACTTACACCATAGCAAGGTATGCTTTACTGAATGATTCAATTACCCTTGGTAATATATGATTGTGTTGTGTGTGAAGATGGCGATTCAATAAACAATGAAATGGATCTGAAGCAAACACTTGGAGTGGAGCAGCGCTGAAGCAGCTATGCAAGGAGTAGAATGGATAATGCACTTACGGATGGACAACGAAAGGCGCAATCTCGGCATTGGCAGCAACAAGACTCTTCTCTCTTCTTCTCTTCTATTCTCTCTCCTCTTTTCTCTCAACTGCCAACTGTGGCCTAATGTCATTGTAATAAGGTGTTCACCCTTGTTGTCATGAACACCAGTTTTTGTCAAATCTTGTAATAAAGACCCGTTCACATGTCATTCCATTAGTTCCATTCCCCTCAATAATCCGATACCTACCTGATATCATTGTAAGGAACTCGAGGATGAGTTTTCATTCAGTCATGGGGGATGATGAGACGCAACATGTATGCGCCGCGATATTGTATCCCATGCGATATCGCGTACCCGATATCGCATCTTTCCCTGCAATATCGCGTACGCGATATCGCGATCCACTACCATATCTATAAATAAGAGGCGGCACTCCCCTCATTTCCCAATCCTGGCTAGAAGTAGCGAAGCTCTGGCAGATTGATCACTCCAGAGTTAGAATTTTTCCCATGTGCCCGCAGTAGGAGTCCTAGAGTGAACGGCTCTTTATTCGAGCAGCTTGTAACCTGAACCCAAGTTGTGTACGGCAATAAAGACGAACTTGATTGGATAAACCTTGCAGCACGTGGTTTCATTTATTGCTTTCATTTACTGCTTTCCTAGTGCGTTCAAGTACGACTTGATTACGAGCGTCTACGGACGTGTACGGCTAGTCAAGGAATCGGCTGCTTGACGCAATGCATGAGTACGACTCAATTACGAGCATTGGCTGCTTGGTAACCCAGTAGCGTATTCCAGGATTCTGCGCTTGGTAACTCCAGGGTCTAATGTGTACGGCTAGTTGAGGAATCGGCTGCTCATTGCTAGGCTAGATCGTGTGATAAGTACGACTTAGTTACGAGCACCCACGGGTGTGTACGGCTGGCTAAGGAATCGGCTGCTTATCACACGTAGGCTAAATAGGTGCCTCAGTACGACCACTTCGAGCACTTGCGTTACGTGTGGCGATCCCAGTAACGATTAGCGTTTGGTAAGCTGCAGTTGCATAGTTCAGGGTGTGTCCGGTAAGTGGGAACGGATGCTGACGCTAGTTAATTTAGACTTAGATCTTAGTTAGAGTTAGTTTAGTTTTCTCAACCCTTTCTCCTGGTAGCATAGAAGATAAGCCGAAAATACCAAAAAAATCACATACCTCAGACTTGCTTAACCATACACCGTGACACATACAAGCAAGCCTGGGAAGACAACGAACGATTAACCCGAAGTGTTTCTTGTGGCGTTAAGGCATTTAGTCTGCAGAGTTCGACCGGATCGTGTGTGCACGCTCGTATTCATATGGTTGAGTGTAGGGGTACCTCGCCACTCATCATATTTCACAAAGATTTAAAAATATTATTTTCACTCAATCTTTTGAACATATTAGCATTCATACATAAAAGCTCCCCCTTTCAAAAACAGGAAGAAATAATTTTAGAGAAACATATTTATAGCAAAATTATTTAACAAACTAGCATTTGTATGCACTTCTATTTTACTTCTAGGGTATTAAAAAAACATTATAAATGTAAAATCTATCAAGCTAACAATTAATTCTATCATTTCCTTGTTGATAATTATACCAAGTGTAATGCTTCTCATTTGAATGATATGGGAATAATGAGCTAACATCAAAAACAAAATATTCTTCTTTAAAATTACACCAATATTATTTTTTCTTGAAAAGGCATATTAAAAGGAAGACCACCAAGGTTATCTAAAGGACTTTCAACCATATTAAAATCACCTTCAATGATCTAAGGAACTTTAGGCAGAAATAGAAGATATTTCCAAAGCTCTTATTAATATTTTGAATTATTATGAGCATAAATATTATAGAGCCCAAAATTTTCTTTTTCACTATGACAAGTGATCCAAATAACTCTTCCAAGATTATCATATTCAAAATTCAAAACTTTTCGAGCCACTTTCTATTAAGTTAAATAGCAACACCTCCTTTATTAACTTCATGAACAAAAAAAACATTATAGTTATTTAAAATACTTTTACCAACAAAACTAATATAACGCTAATTTTAATCTCTTGTAAGAAAATAAAATCTAGAGATAAATGTTAGTTTAAAAGATACTCCATAATAATCTATGCTCAAGATCTATTAGAAAGGCCATAAACATTCCCTAATAAAACTATTGATGCATAAATTTGGTCATGAAGATGCATTAACATACAACATCCTAAATTATTTTATTAAATGAAATGGAGGAACTCTAGCTATGTGTCATCATTATGAACTCAAAGAGTAATCACTATGAATCATGGTCAAGCATGAGAAAGAATGAGCTTTGCATTCCAATAGTAGGATGCTAGCTCAAATCCTCTCTAGCACATCGTTAATTCCTCATATTGAGGTATCTCATCGTAATCTAGGATGGATCTTCAAATTATGGAAATAACTCAAAGTTATGCATGTCATGGAAACCCAAAGGTCAATTCCATGGCATCAAGTCAACTTCAAAGGTAGCACCATAAAATAACATATAGTTAATAGGTAACTTAATAAGATATGATCCTTATGACTTAGCCTCAAGAACTCATTTTCAAATTTAATTAATGAAGAAAGAAAGATTTACAAGGATTCCCATAATCTATAGATTACCCTTAATAAAATACTAAGTCTTCAATCTAAACATCTATTAGGTTTCCTTCTAAGGCATGTACCTATATGAATATGGACCTAAAGCTATATGTTGTACATGATACTACAAGAAAATATGATGTAAATGCATTTTTTAACATTAAAATATGAGATCTAATGTAGCCTATGTGGATATGTATGTACGTATGTATGTATGTATGTATGTATATTTATTTATTACTATAATTTATTAAATTACTAATCTACTAGGTGACCACATGAAACACCACTATAAAAATGTTTAAGATGGAAAGCATTGAAGTTTCTAGTTAATTTGTCACCTTGAAGGTTATCTATCTTGTAAACATTTGGGGCTACAACCTTCATGACTTGATAGGATCCTGAGCACATTGGTGAAAACATAGTTTGATGACCTTTTTACCTAGAATATCAATCTCTTTTTAGGAATAGATCACCTATTTGAAAGGATTTAGTGACAAACTTTTGACTAAACCATCTTTTAATAATGGTTTGATGACTTGATAGGTTTTCCACTACTTTTAAACATTTAAGTTCAACATCCCAAAGATTATAAGATCATAAAATGAAACTTTTTAACTCTACTTTGAAGATTCTTATTGGAGGATTCTACTAATTTTTTTCCCTGGGGGTAATATTCTAGGACGCATTTGATTAGGATTTCATTATTCATAGCACATTCAGTGATTTCTACTAAGATGAAGGTAGGACCATTCTCAACTACTAGTGTGTATGAATGTCCATATTATGTTATGATAACTTCCTCAAGAAATTTAATAACCTCACGAGATATAGCTCTTCTAGTCAGTTTGGTTTCTAGCCAACATGTAGTGTAGTTAGTTGCCATTAAAATAAATTTATGTTGGCTTGATGATGTTGGATTGGTGGCTTCGATAAAATTAAGAGCCCATTGTAAAAAGGTCTTCAATTAGAGGTTGGATAGATGCTAGGCTCTTAGGATCTCTTCCATTGAACATTTGACATTGGACACAAGTTTTTGATATATTATAGGCAATAGTAGTCATAGTTGGCTAGTAATAACTAGCTTTTGTAATCTTGTGAGTTAAAGATATATATTCTAAGTGTCCATCATCATGTAAGCTTTTTACCACATCATTGGCTTCTTCTCTATCTAAGCACTTAAGGAGAACTCCTTCAAACTGATTTCTAAACGGATTACTATAAATCATGTTAAATTTGAAGCTTCTAAATATTAGTAGGTTTTTTTTGTACATAGGTAGGTCTAAAGGGAAACTATGAAAAGTTAAATAATATTTAAGATCTTCATACCAAGGGTCATTTAAATGATTTGGTGAAAATGGTACTAATTGGTTATCTTCAAGTTGTAACACATGTATAGGTATGGATTCAATCTCAAATGAAACTTTTGGTTTTTCTAGGGTTGATGCTTGGGCTATCAATTTGGTTAAGCTAGTTCCTTTTACAAGTTTTCCTACCTTCCATTTAATGTCATATTCTTGTAACTTCATAATCCATTTGGCTCATTTTTCGGAAGGATCTTGAAGCTTTGCTAAAGAATCAATAGTAGGGTCTAGAAAAATTATGATAATCTTCAATTTTAAAAGGTAAAATTGAAATTTTTTTAAATATTTAACTACTAAATATAGTTGTTTTTCTATGGGAGAGTATCTTAACTTAGAATCTTTACGAGGATCAGACATATAAGCAATGAGGAATTCTTCTTGATTAGCTATCTCTTGAGGTAAAATGGTCGCCATTGTATGATAACTTGCAAAGTCATATATAAAGAAATCATTCTCATACCAGGAGCTTCAACCATAGTTTCCTTTATAGCTAAGAAAGCATCTTTGCATTTATTAGTCCATGTAATATCTTCATCTTTCTTTAGCATTTTGTTAAGAGGTATTATAAGTTCAATAAAAATTGGGATAAATCTCTTGATAAAGTTAATCTTACCAAAGAAATATCTTAAATCTTTTTTGGATAAGGGATAAGGGATTTCTAGGATGGCATTAACACATTCAAGGTCAATAGAGATACCTTCTTTTGTCACTATGTGACCAAGGAATTTTCCACTTCGTACACAAAATATAGTTTTCTTACCATTTAATGTCATACCATATTCTTTGAATCTTAAAAATATGTTTTTAAGATCTTAAATATGGGTTCCCCTATCATGTGAGAAAACTGTCAAGTCTTCTAAATGGATAACCATATTTTTCTTAATCATGAATTTAAAATTTTTATCCATGACATGTTCAAAGGTTGATCCTGCAATTAATAATCCAAAAGGCATCTTAGCATATTGAAATGTTCCCAATTTTGTTACAAAGGCTATTTTATGTTGATCTTTGTTATTCACAATAATTTGGTTATAACCTAAGTATCCATCTAAGAATGAGTACATTTGTGCACCATCTACTACTTGAAGCAGCTCTTCCATAAGTGGAAGTGGATAATTATCTTTAATGCAAGATGCATTAAGACTTCTAAAGTAAACACACAATCATAACTCTCTAGATTTCTTATGTACAGGAACTAAGTTTTACACCCAACTAGAATGTCTCATAGGATATATGATCTTAGATTTCTTCCTTTTCATTGAAGGTTTGATTTTAAGATTGACTGGTCTTAATTTTTTTCAAAAAGGTTTTGTTTCAAGCCTAACTAGTATTATGTGGGTAATGATAAATGGATTGTAGACCTTTAAATCTAAATAGGACTAGGCTAAAACATCATTGAATTCATGTAGTAATGCAATTAACATACCCTTCTCATCAGAATGTAAGTGTTTCCCTATTCTAATAGGGTATTCTTTATTTTTCTTTTTAATTAAAGTAATTTTGATTTCCACTAATACTTGCCAATCTTTGTGTTGTAGGACTTCAATTTCATTTTCCATATAAACTTTCCTAACAATAGCATTGGATAAAGCTTCAATGATAAGGATTAAGTCATTTTTATGTGAATCTTCAAGAATCTAATCATTAAACTCCCCTTGACTAGTAATAAAATGAGTAATTTGATAATCATAATCAAACACTTATAAAGATAGCACATTATTAGGGATGGAGTAAGAATCAACCTTTTCCATAATGATTTTAGAATTCCAAGCTCCATTATAAAATGAAAGATCGAGAACACAAGTATCTTATGCGAAAGCATCAAGAATGTGATTTTCATCTCTATAGACATGTTCTAATGAGATAAGATTAAATTCGTTGAATAATTCCAAGACATATGTCCTGTATGCTCTCATTAAAGGATCCTTATCTTCATAAATGTTGTTAATTTGATTCATAATAAGATGTGAATCACTATAAATCTTTAACTTTGATAGATCAAAGTAAATATCATACTTTAGTCCATGGATTAAAGCTTCATATTTAGCCATGTTTTTTGTCATGGGCTTTGAAAAAAAATGGCTTTCAGCTTTAGAGCTTTCCTAGGTGGAATTAACATAATTCTACCATTGCATCCTCATTTTGATGAGGCCTCATCAATCCTAAGTATCCATGTGTTCAAGTTATTGAAATCCAAAAAAAAAGTCCTTTGATCAATATAAGTATTATCATCATCATAGATTGGATTATCACTTGAGGATTAGATAGTGAGGATTTCACTAACATCCTTGTCCTTACCAATCTGTAGAGGATTATCAAATAGGAAAGTCTTTCCATCATTTTGATGGAAAGGTAGTGTGTCAATATGAAGTTTAGAAAGTTATGTATAAGTTTGGTAATAGGATGTGGCATGAGTATGAACATAGAGGCTTATGTCTGGTAAGGAGTCATTCATGACATCTGAATTTTCATCTAGCTTGTATTTACCAAAGTTAAGATCAATGATTCCCAAAATGTTTTCACTTTTCTCTATTGATGAAACATGATATTTCACTAGGAATTGAGATGACATGATAATGAAAAGGTTCTCTAAGAATTATAACATGTTTAGATCCTCCTTTGATTAGAAGAAGGAGTTCTAAGAAATTAGATCTAAAGAAACCTCCAAATTAGGCATCGGAGGTACGTGAAAGCAACATGTAATAAGTAGGTTTCATATCAACTACTAAGATATCTATGTGACATGAAAAATTAGAATACTTATTTAGGTGAATTTGGATATCTTTAAGTGCTCCTACTACATGGACATTGGATTCATCAAGTTGAATAACACTTCAAATTTAGGAAATAATTTATGCTCCAAAATTTTTACAGACCTAAAGAGGAATTACATTCATAGTAGTTCCTAAATCCATTAGACAATTATCAACATTCTTTCCTCATATAGCTAAATTAGTTAGGAAAGATGGTTGGTCCTTCTTGGCCTGTTGCTGAAGAATGGGTGAGTTAAGGTTTCTAGCACCATCTACTAAATGAACTTGTTTCTTGTTTGTAGGGGTCTTACCTTTATCTCTATATTCATTGATCAATTTATGTATAGCTTATTTTGCTTCCTTAAATTATAAAATTTTGTACATGGATATGTTGGCCTTCACCTTCTTCAAATCTTCCATAGGATCATAAGTTTTCATCTCATTCCTAGGCTTAGGTTGGTTTTGGTTTGAATGATTATGGATTTGTAATAATGTTCTTGGTTGAGATGAATTATTGTTGCTCCTCTTGCTAGGAGGGGCATATGTGTTTTCATTTGGGCTCCTAGAGTTTTTCATGATGTCACTCATCTTCCTAAATCGTGCATTTGTAGGGGTAGGTTCATTAATCATGACCTTCTCAAAGGATGCTACTAGTTCATTTTCAATTTCACTAGAGATTTTTAGAATCATTAGTTGGGTTGTTCCATTTTGGTTATTTTGTAATTATTTTGTGATAATCTAATATAAGTCTTGTAATTGATGAAAAAACTTCTTAGAATGTTTTCTAGTGTTATGTAACCTACAATATTTGCTGAGAGTTACTTCTCCTAGGTTTACATTTGCTTCATTATGTTGGTTTCTTTTCTTAACATTATTACGCTTTAGTTCAATTACTTCATTAGAGAGCTTTTGTAAGGTGGTTAAGACATGGTTCATTGGAGGTTGACCCTCAAATTTAGGTAAGTTAAAGGTTTTTGTAGTCTCAAGGTTAGCGATAGATGATATGGAGGAAGGATTGATAATAAACTGAATTAAGGCCTTCAATTGACCATTATTTAGGCTTACGTTTTGAGGAAATAAAGAAGAAGAAGCATTTGGACTTTGAATGTTGAGTAGAGAGTTGAGGATTCGAGGATTTATTTGAAAAGAATTCAAGACTATGGGAGTTTGAGGACCTAAGCCAAGAGTTTTGAACTAGGATTGTAAATAATTTGTGAGTGTGATTTCTTCAAGTTTGACTATGTTGGACATGACTTCTTACAAGTTGGTGATATTGGGATCAGATTTGATTACATATGCTAGGGATCTATGGTTGAGAGAAAAAAGTTTAAGATTCCTTCTAGTGGTGGTTGCATCTCACTAGGAACATATGATAAGTACTAGAGGAATCTTAAATTGTAGTTTCTAATATTTTCTTCACTAAGCTTTTAGATGCTAGTAAAGTTAATAGAAGTTATAGTGGGGCTAGTGAACTTGTCAAATTAAGGAAGAAAATGTGATTTTAAATCATTCCAAGTCAAGATTGATGAGCTGGGAAGAGTTAGAAATCATTGAGTTTCTATACCTTGAAAGGTAGTGACGAAAGACCTACAGGCCACATCATGTTGAACTATGTTTCCGATGCCTAGTAGTGTCTCAAAATTTTGAAATGTTGATGAGCATCAATCAAAGCATGGTCGAAAGAAAGAAAAGTTTTTTGAAGGGGTTTTGGGATTGGGTTGAAGTTTTGAAAGTTGAAGGGATTTTTGACCAAATGTTGGGCAATAGGATTTGTCATATTTGTAGAATGTGAGAACTTTGATCTAGGTCTTATTGGGATATGACTTGGAAGGTGCTTGGTTAGGAATTTTTGTTTTGTTGCTTTCTTAGTTTGGGGCTTGAAATTTTCACTAAGTCCAACCATAAACTAGGTAGATAACAAAAGGTAATTATTTTATTTTTTTGATTAGAATAGAAAAGAAAGGAAAGCAAGGAAATTGAAATTAGGACAAGATTGTAGAGGAATGAAAGTTGGTTAAGGGAAATTATAAAGGTAGCCCTCCTTCTAGTGCCAAAGAGGGTGTTGATACATAAATTTGGCTATGAAGATGCACTAATGCATAACACCCTAAATTGCTTAGTTTGACAAGGTTATTTCCTAGGGCACCTTGCTTAAGGCATAGCTAGCTTGACAATAGTCTCCAAGTAGTAAAGGAAATGTAGCTAATATTTAAATAGAATAAAAATTTAAATAAAATTTAAATTTGAGCATTGAGCAAAACTTAAAGTGAAGAGTAGAACAAAACATTAAAGATGAAATAACTTAGAAAGATCATAATATTAAAAATAAATAATAGGAGGTAGAGAGAAGAGAGAACTTAGCAAGTTCATTAATGATTGCAAGTAGCCATGGTGGTACTTCATAGCAGTTGCAACAAGTGGTATCAACACCTTGCAAACAACAACCCCATCCAATAATATTAATAGCAGCAATAGTAAGAAGCATCCAAGTAGTAACTGATTGCATGTACAACACTAGGCAATGAGTTTCATGTAGCAATAGCAACACTAATATGGTAAGGGAGAGGAGATATGGGATTGCACATACAACACTAGGCAATGAGTTGCACGTAGCAAAAACAACACTAATATGGGAAAGGGAGAAGAGATATGAAACTAGGAGATGATGAAATAGAATAGGAAAAGGGAAGGGAGAAGGGAATAAGAAGAAAGATATAGAAAGTAAAAGAGAGAAGCCAAGAGACTTTACTTTCTCCTCTCTTCCTAATGATGATCCTCCATTTTCATCTATGTGTATGGGCTTTTATAGCCCTTAAATTCTCCTCCTCCTCCTTATTTTTCTCCATATGTGCCTATAACTTTGATGTTTGAATATTGCTCTATTTTTCCCAAAATCAAGGCAACAATTACAATTTAGCACTAGCAGTAATTTATTTGTTAACTAAACTATAGAAGTCTATTAAGAGAACATTAATTAAATTTAATCTAGATGTTTTCTTAATTTGAATTAATAGTTTAAATTGATTAATGGGAAGTTAAAGCTTATGGTTTTATTGGATGCATAAGGCCTCATTTACAAGCAATGTTGGTGTCAACACAGACTAAAATTAAGATGTGGGGGAGGAGGCCTCCATTCTTAAATTTTCAAGTTGAACATTTATCTTATAATATATACCACTAGTGGGTGAAAAAACATTATCAAATGAGAAAACATTTGGAGTAATAGTATAAGTAGAGAAAGGAGATATCTTAGGGATTCTTGAATTGCAATCAGTATCTACAACCCTTTTCTTTTTGTGATGCACTAAGAAAATTTTCCTACATCAACATTATCATTATTATTCCTTATTAAAAAAATTTTTCTCTAAAGAGGAATTCTCTTTAGATATTGAAGATTTATGAACACCTTCAAATTTTAAAGGTTTAGTAAAAGATTAAAAACTTAGTAAATAGGATTTCATTTGTGCCTCCTAAAAAGTAATATTATTTTCCTTTTCTAAAAAAATTTGTTTCTTTTCCTCATGAATAACTTTTTTAATCAGAATAAGATAGATCCCAATAATATAGCCTTCATGATGACAATAGTTGCAACTTGCTTATAAATTATGATATGTAATTTTCTAGGAAAAACAATAATTACTAGCCTTGAGTTTAATTTTTTCTTCCTTTACTATAAATCCATCTTTACAAAACAACATATGCACTCAATATCATCTAGTAATTTTTTTTACTATATTTTAATGATTAGACCAATGTTGCTAATAATTTCATTTTCAAAAGTTTGAAAAATAAGAGGAAATTTTTCTAATTCAATCATAGAAAAAATTTTAGAATAATCAAAAGAATTATGATAAAAATTCACTTGCCATTCTCAAGGAATAAAAGTATTATGTAAATCCATAAAAAATTAAGATCTAAGGATTTCTCAATGATTTTAAAATTTGAGAATTTGATGAGCAAAAAAAATTCAAAAAAAATAGTAGGCATGCAAAATATTAATTCTATAGTATTCAAGGATAGCTTGAATCACTAATGTAAGATCCTTATTTAGGTAAATAAATCTAATAATTTGCATAAATATATATGAGAAGTAATATCTTTTAGCAAAGATCCGACAAATCATTAGGTAAAATAAAATCAAAAGATTTATAATACTTCATAGTCTCTATAGTCTAAGAAAAATTAGTATTCGCCATCTTTAGATCATTCCATAGAGAAACATTTTTTTACAATAATAACTCCACAAAATACCTTCAAGATGGAAAAAATTTCAAATGCTTTGCTTCTAAAGATTGCAAACCTTACAACATCAAAACCATTAAATATTCTTACTATTACTCATATTAAGTTTCTAGTACTATTATGTATCATCACATTAAACAACTTACGTAAAATCTCTTTTAGAGTAGTACCCATTTTAGAAAGGGTTGTTGTCATCTTGGCTAGGATATTTGCACTTCTTCCAAAAAGGATAGTTGCTTAGACTTTATGAATTATTAAGCAAGGTATTATCTTATGTACCAAGTGGATGGTGAACTGTTTAACTAGGATGGAGCCTAAGAGAATTTTCATTTTTTTATAAGCACATGTAAATGGGTAAGCCTAAAGGTATTGATTACAAGAAAGATATTCCTTTTTTTTTTCTTGGAGAAAATCGACATAGGGGTTAGTAACACAACCCCTTCACCATAGTAGGGTAGATGTGACCCATTAACTAAGAGTGTCCTACCACAAGGCTACTTCACTATGATCACGTCCTAACATAAAGATAGGAATTGAATCCACAACATCTTCATCAAAAAGTAAGTGCCTTGAGCATTGTGCTATATCTTTGGTTACAAGATACTCATTTTGTAAACAAGGTTTTTTTTCCTAAAGTTATACCAATCTTAAGTTTTATTACCAAAAATTACATTTAGAAGGCTTGGAGTGTAATTAGTGTTTTTTAAAACTTAAAAAATTCAACAATTCTTGCTTCAATGCTTTGTAAGTTGTCTTCTTAGTGGCTTCCCAATAATAATGAATTGCAAGCCATTAAGCATCCATGTCTTTGTAGTACATGGTATAAGCTTGACATTACCTCTCTTTTCTCTTTGCATATATAATCAATGGATTACTTTATCTTTAATGCCTCTAAAAAGTTAATGTTTTTTTTAATCTATTGCATAGTTTTGATGGACCATTAACTACTTAGGATTTTACTAGTAATCTTATTAATTTTTCATGCATCAATGACTATTCAATTTTTCCATTTGTCCAAGATTGCCTCCACTATTACTAGTTCTAATATTAGTATTTTATCAAGATTCAATTATCTATGGAATGTCAACCATAATGTTTAGTTATAGAAGTCTTGAATTCAAAAGATGTGGAATGTTTTAAATCTTGATTTTTATAATATTAGCTTCATCAAGGTTTGTCTATTGGTATTTTTTTCTCTTATTTGAATGTTCGTGACTATAGATGTCCTCTTTGTAATATAGAAGGCTCATTCACTCACTGCTATTTTACATAATTTGTAGCCATGATTGAAGAAAATTATATTTAGTAATACTCCTCAACTTAAAGGATTTTTGTTTTACATTTGAAGTTACTTTCCTAGAAATTTCAATGTAGTTTGGTTTATCACAAAGATTCTCTAGCTAATATTCTACCCTTATCATTCAATAACTCATGCTTAAGTTACAACCTTGAATATTTCTCTTTAGTTTTTTTCTTTTTTATTTATCGAAAACCTTTATTAGTAAGTGAAAATTGAAGAATATGCTTCTAAAAGAGGGTAAGATCTAATCCTTTTCTTATCCCAAAGAGGAGGTTATTCAAGATTGGTTGTAAGAATAAAAAATAAATATCTTTAAAACCATCGGGCACTTCCTTGTATGTTGTGCTAGAGTTTTACCTCTCTTTGCTAGTTCTCTATGATTGTTCTCTAAACTTTTTCTTTATAATACATTTTAGTTTTGGACCTAAGTCTTATCTAATAAATACTAAACCAACTAATAATTGTACTTTCTATGCATTTGCCTCCTAACCATTCATTTTTAAGTATATTGAAATTAATAACAATTTTTCACGGAACTTTGGAAAGAGGGATCAAGTCCCAAAAGAATGATTATAAGTACATCCCAACACATATAGTGAACATCATATTTGTGTATGCATTTTAAAGTATATTGCAATTAATAAAATTTTTTTAAGGAACTTTAGAGAAAGGGCTCAAATCCTAAAAGAATGGTTATGAGTACATCCCATGACATGTGTGTGTGATTATAAGTACATTCAAAGACATATAGCAAACGTTATATTTATGTGTGTATGGGGACATATAGTGAACATTATATTTATGTATGTGTCCATAAGTGTGCACATGCACCCATCAAAATTAAACTCACAATTTGGAACTCTGAAATCAAGAGTCTTACCAATACGCTAACACCTTATTGTTAGAGACTAATGAGTAGCGAGGTACCCCTACATCCAATCGCATGAATCACAAGTGTTCATACATGATCAGGTTAAATTTTGTGGATGGGACTAGTTGTGGCATTTATATAGCTATTCCTTGATCGCAGTTCGTTGTCTTCCCACTTGGAGTGGTGGTAGCTTTGTCACATATGGTTTAGTCCAGAGTGAGGCATATGATTTTTATTATTTCATATTTTATTTTTCTGCAATTAACAATAAGTTGAAACTCAATTTATAATAAATTCAACTAATCTAATTTCTAACTAATAATCAACTACCCTAACATAATTATCCGATCCCATTTTCTGCACACATCCTAAACATGTATAACACTACTAGGTTACCAAATGTTATGCGTTGTTGGGATTACCGAGAGTCATACACATTCTTGAAGTGGTCATACTTATGTGCTTAATTAATATGCATGGAAATGTAAATATTAAATAAGTACATGAAAAGAAAATTACATGGAAAATAAATCTAATCTAAGTCAAATTGCTGCAATGAATAAGAATCAATCTCAATCTTACTGTCATTTATGGAATGTGTCCAGGTACATTGTCACTCGAATAAGACTCTATACAACTAACTTAGATCCACTTTGCAGGAAATCACTAACTATTCTCTAATATTACAAAATAAAACTACAAGAGTTTGGCTACTCACATAAAAAACCTATCCAACTTATGCCCAAACCATATGTCCAAGTGCTATATTTATAGATCAGCACACATCCTGCAATATCAAATATCCAACATTGCATCTAGGCCCCCGATATCAGGTATCTGATATCAAGGCTCCAATATCATATGTCTGATATCATAACTAGGAAAATCATGAGTCATAATACCCCCACGACTAAATGAAAACTCATCCTTCAGTTAAAACAAAATGAGGAATAAGTTCCTTACAAAATATTGGTAATGTAAGGGATTATTGACTAATATGCAAACTGCTAACTAACTCTGAGTGTAGCATTACAAAATTTTATTTGAGTGGATGCATAAAAAATGATAGAGTGATAAAAATACTAAACATACATTAAGGATTACAAAAATTTGTAGAGGTCTTCAAAAATCTGCTGAAGATTATTCTTCTTCTTTTTGCTAGCAATTGCAAAATTTTAACCTTGATTGTTATGGCAATGCTTCTCTAGTTATGTAGAACATTGTTAAAGAGTGAAATAAAATTTCTTCTCATCACTCTATAGATCTAGCAAACATGTGAAGTTTAAGTTGCTATCTTGTATGTGCTACAATTTGTACATAGGCATAGCCTTTGTTGTCCTCGACCCCCACCCCACCTAACAACCCCAACCACACCCTATGCCCCCCTCTCCCCCACCCCCCACCCCCTACCTAGCATCATTTTCGTGCCTAGAAAAAGATGTTCTTCCTTAGGTGTTTCTTTTAGCATCACCTGTAGTCACCAAAGGATCAACATTGGTTTTAGTAAATTTTCCTTAATAATTAACCTTTTTGGATCCCTTAGTTTTTGTTTAAGCACAAGGTGATTACAACACGCTATGCCCAATACTATGAGGTAACTAAAATCATTAAGTTGTGAACATTATTTTGATCAATTACTATTAGTTACCATGATGTTCGAAAATAGGATGTAAGAAAAATTTCAAAGTGAAGATTCCTAACCCCCATGACTAATAAGCATAAGTCTAGAAGCACACAAATTTTTGAACAATTGAAACCAAAGGTATAATTTATAAGATGGCCAAGAAGTATTAAACTTGAAGTATATTTTAGGAAAGGAATAGGAAAAGTAAAAAATTAATTGAAAGGTATGAGAATTAGTCCCAAATTTATGCATAAATTTAAAGAAACTATCATTGATGTTCTAAAAGATGTGAAGGTTAGTTAAAATCCATGATCAACAAAATTTATGCAAGTGGATCCTTCCCAAAGTAGGCTCTTGTCATAATGCCCTTTCATAATCACTTCTATATATGTCCATGGTCGCGCTAGAAGTTAAATGTAGATCATTCCTTTATTCCAAACAACACACAACTACTATGGTTGGGATGTTGCACTATACTACACAAAACCAAAAGGCTCATAATAACATGCAGCAGTGACTTGAATAATGGAATGAGAAGGGATTGTAGAGATTGGGATGTAAGGTACTTGACCATGTCCACAATATGTTCTTGTGACAAGTGTGATTAAAATGATCGACATACCTATCCATCCAAGTTCAAACCAAGTCTATACATGAACAGTGACCTCACATTAATGTGTTCCATCTTGCCAACCACCATGAGTCCACAACCACCTCAAAGAACAATCATCACTCCAAAAAGAGAAGAAATAGAAGAAGAAAGAAAGGGCGTTAGTTAGAGAGATGTCTTCAAGCATGGATAACATGTCTTTATAGCCTCATAACCAGTGCTTATAGCCTGTTATTGTGTCTAAGGGGTGTGCTTTGAATTTTCATTTTTATTTTTTTATGGGAACCACATCATGCAAAGATAGAGCTTCCATTTTATTGGTCAATGGAGAAGTGATGATACCTTCCAAGAGGAGTCATAAACCAAATGATGGAAGTCAAGAAGAAAATCCAACAAGTCCCCTTGATGTCACACCCTTTACCATTCCCACTTGGTCATTCCCTCTATCTTCAAGGTACAATGATCATTGATGAATTTTAGTTTTAGAAAAAGAAGAACCAAATTGTTTCCATGAAAAATACCTTTTATCCAAAGAACTCGAGGGATTGATGAGGTGGTCTCACTACTTTACAAAATCACTTATCCAATCATCTTGATAGCATAAAACAAAAACCCAACACATAGTGTTGACTTCTACATCATGATTTGGAAATATTATTAACAAAAGCATAAAATATATTCATAAAACATAAAGATAATGACTCAAGAAAGGAGAAAAATGTAAAGAAAAGTAAAATATTAAGAAATGAAAAACATGTGAAGAATTAGAAAATTCTAGAACTAATAAGAAAATTAGTTATTTTGATGCATCTTTAAAACAATTTATATTCTCATTTTCAAGCCACTAGGTGTCTTCTAATTTAGTGGCTACTATGTAAAGTGGCCTTTGCTCACATACTTGCTCCTAAAATTTATGGTTGGTTGGTATAAGGGTTGGTTTAATATTTCAAACTTCTAGCCCACAACTACATCCTTTATCATTATTGGTGATGCATGGATTCTTCTCTCTCTCCACAATGATAGGTTTATCATTTATGTCTTGTGTTAGAGTGGTAATTGGTGTTAGCTTTTGTGTATGATTAGGAGATGATGGTTGTGAAAAGGGAGGCATTACACCAAATTAGCATTGTGCTAGTTCATATGATGTGGTTGGTCCATGAGTGTTTTTCTTCTCCCTGCAACCTTTCCTAAAGAAGGGACATGTTTGAGATTGTAGTGGGGACCTACTGATATCGACATGTTTATATACATGTGTAGCACAAGTGGCATTTTTTTGCAGATGTTCTGATGTTGAACCTTCTTATGTTGTTGGAGATGACATATGATGAAGGTGAATATGAGAATATTAAGGAAATGATGTAGGGTGAGAGGTGTGAGGTGGTGATCTCATATAAGATGTTGCAAGATGGTGATATTTGGGAGAGTGGTTGTAGTGATTTGAGGTAGAGGAAGTAGAACTAGTTGGGGAAATAGATAGTTGAACATAATATCCATATGATTATGGCTAGCAATAAGGCTAGGGTTGGTTTGATGATGGCCTTCCCCATGACTATGGGTCCTACCACTATGGTTGATATTAGTTTTAAGGCTAATAAGAAGTCCCACAATAATAGTATGGTTGGTTGTAGGAGTGTCTAAAATCACCTTGTGGAAATGAAAATCTCCTAGGCATGTGGTTGTATACAAACTCAAATTTAATGCTGCTACCTAATACTCATGTAGATGTAACGAGACGAGGAAATGGCCCTTTAGATGGTCATATATGCAGATGTAACATCCATTACCTTCATTTGTTGTTGAGTCTATAGCCTCACTTCCTTCAGCTATTTTTTCTATTTTCCAAAAAGTGTTCCTAGCTATTTCTTGGTTATACTTTCTTCATCTATTGTGATCACCTAGTTCATTTTGCATTTCCTTCTCTATGATACACAAGTTTTAACTTTCTAATTCATCAATTCCAGCATCTTATTGAACTTTTCTTCAAGCTCAACAAGAGAATTTTGTATTGACAAGGTTCATTGTAAAATCATCTCATCGAGAGCTGCCTCTTTTTCCTCATCATAGATATGGACCCATTTCTTTTGAAGAGTTAGGTCCTAGTTGTTTTCCTCTACATTCTCCCATTTGCATAGCTCTCCTTCTTCTTTTTCCACACACTTGAGTAACTCTCAGACCTGATGGGTTCGTAGCTTGTATAATAAACCTAGAGTATACATCCCAAGGGTCTCCCTTGTTTCATTACGAAGCCCATCAATGATGTGGAAGAGCTACTTTTCCTTAGAGAAACCATGACCTAGGCATTAATTTAGTATAGAATAATATTTATCTAAGGCCATGTCCAAGGGCTCACATTTTTCTTGTCTCCACCCTTGGATTTGTCTCATTATGTTCGATACCCTCACATAGGTTTGGTATTTCTTGTTGAAAAGTTCCAATAATGTGAACCACCATTGGATTAAGTTTGGCTTCAATGATCGATACCACACTTCAGCTTTATTAATTAATGTCCTAGGAAAGAGCTTAAGCTTTTTCCACCCACTTTTAATGTTCTATGAGACATAGGCATTATAGACAGCTTGTAGATGATGTTGTGGATCAGAATTGTAGCCTCTCGCAAATTTAGAAATATTGTTTATATCAAGTTTGGGTAAGCCCCTATGATGCCTATGATATATCTTAATCACCTTCATGATTTTCATCACTCTCTGAGTGGCCAACAAGGGTTCATCATCATTAGACATGTTGTGAGGAAAATTTCTATTTCTATTCATTTGATTATGATGATATTATCTATGATCATTTTGATGTCTTTGATTTTGCCCTTGGGTTTGATTTCTATTTTTGTCTTGATCCTATAGTGGAGCTCTATCTCTATATCTATGTTCATCATTGTCAGAACTAGATGTTGAAGAGGAAAAAAAATATGAGGAACTAGAAGAATTGCCATGTATTTTATAGTTCTCCCTTTGGTCCTTTGATTTATCTTTTCTAGGTTTAGAGGAAGTCCTAGGCAGTGAGACCCTCCTTATTCTATGACTTTCTCCATCTCCTCTAGGATTGTCTACACTAGTTGAATGTATTCTTTGAGTGTAGTAAGAGTTTAAATGAGCATAGCAAACCCCTCTTTGAGGTTGTTCACTTCAATTTTCTTCAATTTATATCCTATCATTTCTCCTACTAGTGTTTTCATCATATGATGCATTATTAGTTATGTGTGAAGAAGACATGGTTTTGTCTAATAATGTGTGTGACTTAAAATATTAATGTTTTCTAAAGATAAATTGTTAATACTTTTATAGTAATTTTTTTTGATATAACTAATCTAGATAACTAGCACCATCCCCAACAATGGCACCAATGATGAGTGGCGAGGTACTCTATGCCCAACCATACGAATCACAAGCATTCATGCACAATCCAGTCGAATTCCATGGATGGGACTAGTTGTGGCATCGAGATCACTATGCCTTGATCATAGTTCATTCTCTTTCTACTTAGACTAGTGCTAGCTTTGTCACATATGATTTAGTCCAAAGTGAGGCATATGAATTTTATTATTTCATATTATATTTTTCTACAATTAACAATAGGTTGAAACTCAACTTATAAGAAATTTAACTAATCTAATTGCTAATTATTAATCAAATACCATAACATAAGTATCCAATTCCACTTTCTGCACATGATGAACCATGATTTTTCAGGCTTCAATATCGGATCTAAGATATCGGGTATACAATATTGCAACCTGGCTATCGATATCACATACACAATATCATGGTTTCTGTGTAAGCCTATAAATACCACATTTAGGTGCACAAGAAGGGGGAGTGAGTAGGTGTAAGTGTAGAGTCTTTTTGTTTATTTTTAGTTCATTTTAACCCTTTCCCCAATGCAAGTCCATAGTGTGATGATTGTAATTGCGCAGAACCTTTATTCAAGTATGACGTACTTGGACATGCAGATGACTAGCAATAAAGATCAAGATTACTTCATCATTACAACATTCACTTAGTTTTAATTTCTTAACTATTATTTTTAGTTATTTTCTTCTTAATTGATATTTCTTACCCTTCATTTACTATCCCTATTATTAAATGCGGAATGAGTACAACTTAATCACAAGCATTTAAGTGTGACTACTTGTTATCCCAATAGCGTATCTAGGAGTGCTTAAGTAACATGCACTTGATAATCCTAAAAGTAGTACACAAGGTCCAAGATATGTACAAATGATTAAGGATAGATACTTCTCACACTTAGGCTAGCTTAGATTCTCTTCTCCCATTCCCTATTAGCTTAACAAGGTTACTTTCATTATCTCTAGGAGTAGTACTAGTTTAGGACCACATCATACACCTCACTATGAACTAAACCATACATGACAAAGCAAATACTAGTCTAGGTGGGAATACAATGAACTATGATCAACGTGTAACTATCTAAATACCACAACTAGCCTATCTATAGAGTTCTACTGAATCATGCATGAATGCTTGTATTCGTATGGTTGAGTGTAGGGGTACCTAGCCACTCATCATTGACGCTGTTGCTAAGGATGGTGCTAGTTATTTAGATTAGTTACTGTTGAGGCCAACCTCACCCATGCTAGGCATATGGCCTTGTTTGAATGAGTTTAATATCAAAAAATATAAATATAAATATAAATATAAAATTAAAAAATTAAAAATAGAGCGCCATGAGCTTGCACATGGCCATTGTCCATGTGCTGGTGGGCTTCATCGGCCTATAAAAATAGATTTTAAATAAATGTCGAACAAGCATCCACCCATGACTCATGACCCATGATGATTATCCTATTTTGTTTTTTTTTTCTTTTTGCAACGATATGAGGGAAAAGGAAAAAATAATTCATGGCAAAGGTGGCTGGCAATTTAGGGTTATGGTTTTTCTCTCGTTGGATCACTATTTAGTGGGGAAGAGGCATTTCTCTGATGGGGGATCAGGGGCAAATGTGAGCATCTCTCCCTATTCCTACACAGTCCTCCTCACATGGCAGATGGCAGACGGTAGGCACGGAAACACGTAGAAGGCTGAAAACGGCGGGTGGTCAATAGCAGCAATTTTTTTGTTCTGTTGAGAGCCAGAGTTGGTAGTGATTTTCTATTCTATTGAGAGCCAGAGTTGGCAGCGATTTTCTGTTCTATTGAGAGCTAGAGTTGGTAGAGGTTTTCTATTCTGCTGGGAAGGCAACACAGACAAGTAGGCACCTGGGCTACCCGTTTCACTGCTTGGATCATCATTGCATTGTGTTAAGCTAAGTTTGTTTTGCTCAATCATCTTTAATTTCATGTGAGGTAATTGTTACAAGACCATTACTATCTATCAAATGTTTATTTCTAAATAGATCATTAAAATCAAACTTTTTCTTGTGTTTGGAGTTCTCAAAATCCTGGTTATTTTAAAAAAAAAAAGACAACAATTTTCCATTTCCCTTGCCACTTTATTTTTCTTGTTTAAGGTTTGGATAGCTATTCTATTTATACAATTTTAACAAATTCCCTAGTTCAATTTATATATTTAAATGTCACATAGCTTTTTCAACTGAGACTATTCTCGGGTTTCCGTACCCATACAGGAGGCACCCTAGGTGATAGTCTCCTAAAATGAGTTTTCACAGGTGTTGGCAACGTGTCCAAAATTTACGCATCAATAGTTACATCATCCAAGATCACTGTAACAAAGCCTTGATGATATATCTTTCAAAAGGAAGTAATTGAAAATATATCACACACAAATTCACAACAATGTCTCTCTCACAAGACTATGATAATGCAACAACCAGTAAGGCAATTCACTGAAGAACCAATGAATTATATGATGATGAAGATGAAGTTCAGAGTACTCAATCTGATGCATAGGTCCCCTATGTATATAAACAAAGACAACATTGTCCCAACTCATAAATTCATAACCTACCTAGTGATGATGAACCCCTACTAGCCACTAAGAGCCTAATGCATGTACAAGAGGCTGTTCAAATATCCCACAGGCATTGTAAGGAAAGTCGTCTACCTAGGCTTGGTTTTAAAAGCTTTCCCAAATTTTCATGAGGCTATGATTTAGATCCACAACATCATTTACAAGCCTTCCATGATGCCTATGTATAGAACAATATTGATTATGGGTGGCAAAAGCTTAAGCTCTTTTCGACAACACTCATTGGCCAAGCAAAAGTATGGTATAGGTTCTTAAGACTAAAATCAATTCGACGTTGGCTAACAATGGTAGAACTCTTCAATGAAAGATATAAAACCTATGCAAGAGTGTTAGACTTGAGGAAACAAATCCAAGAGTAGAAACAAGTGCAACATGAACCCTTGGACATGGCCTTAGAAAGATATTATACATTATTAAAAAATTTCCCAAGCCATGGATTCTCCTAGGAAAGGCTAATGTATGACATCATGGATGAGCTCCATAATTATACAAGGGAGACTCTAGGGATGTATGCCTAAGGTCAACTATACGAGCTATGAACCCACCAATTCCAGAGCCTATTAAGCAGGTAATAAAAGAGGAAGGAGAAATGACTAAATGGGATAATGTTGAAAGCTCTCAATAGGACCAAAATCTCAAATTAGCAAAGGTCCACAATCATGAAGAGGAGAAATCAAATCACCTCAAGGAAGTGGAATCATCTTTGCCAATACTACAATCACTAGATGAAATTGAGGCAAAGATCAATAAGATGATGAAATGGATACATGAAAAATGTGAAGAATATGCCAACATTATTAGAGGTAGAACCATGATGAACCAAGAAGCAAGACAAAACACCCTTAGAAAATCGGAAAGAAGGGTTGAAGAGAATAAGAACTCAACTACTAATCATACGTATCAATGTAAACTTTGCCTATACAATCACCCCAAAGGATAATGCCCATTTTTTTCACATTTACATGAGCATTGGTGAATAATGTTACATCCAAAGTTCGTACAAAAATACTGCATTCAACCATAGTGGCAAAAATCCCAGTCATGGGGGAGGCCACCATCAAACTAGTCACACCCTTCATATCATTCAAACCCAAGTGCTTATCATGTTCAGTATCTTGTTTTCCCAACTAGGTCAGCATCCTCTATCTCATCACATTGTTATCATTCTCCTAAGTACTATCAACCCATGTTCTCTTCAACAAAATCACCCCCTCATGTGTCTTACACTTCTCCTCAAATTCAATATTCTCATCCTTCAACCACTTCTACATCGCCACCATAGCATTGACCCACAAACATTACTTTTGCTACTACTATCAACTATAGTGGGAATCCTCGACAACATCGAAGGTGTCCCTTCTTTAGAAATGATCATAGAAAGGGATAGCATAGTTCCGAGACCACTGCATCCTCTCACTCATGACAAGTTCAACACTATGGTGCATCTTTCTCCTCAAACCCAACACCTCATGTTACCTTATCAGGACCACCAATCAATACTCCAACAACCATGCAGCCCAATGAATATAACCACATAAAGAGACATATTGATCCTTGCATACCATCTTAAAGTCCAGGGTGCCATAGTGGATCAACTCTTTATCAATTAACCACATCTTATAACTTGCCCCACTATGTCAACTTTAATCAAGTGTGTGAACCTCAATTTGGGTATAGTCCAACCACCACATCAAAAGACACCCAATGGTTTGGATATGACCAGGTCTCAATATTTCCAAAATGCATGGATCCAACTATTCTATTTATTAATTCTCACCATGATTAAAAGTTTAGATATGGGGGATATTTCCTATTCTAACAAACAGAATTAATAAATGTTTTCCCTTTTCTTTAATTTTACAATTTTTTGTTTTCCATTTTTTTCATCTTTCAATTTTTTGTTTTATCTTTTTTATTTTTTTTCATCTTTTTATTTATTTTTTTATCTTTTTATGGGTAACATCATCTATGAATAAATCACTCATATGACTCATTGATTGAGGTGTTGTTCTCTACTATCAAGTCTTGGGTAACTAATTACTTAGATAATAAGCCCATCACATCCACCTAATCATTCTATTAATAAGAGGTTCTACTTTGGGTATGATGATATTATTGACATCATGAAAACTTAAAGTAATTTTGTGCTCATTATGCCCAAAGTGAAAAAATGATGGACTAAAAGGGAATGGCCAGGGTATGACATTAAGGGCACTTGTGGATTCTCTTTGGTGACATCTGTAGGAATTATCATGCAACGTGGTTGTACTACGATCCTTGTAGATCTAACAAGAATTGGGAGTAAGAGTAATAAAGGCACTCAATAAAGAAACCCAATGCTATTCTAGGGATTCCCACTAGAAATACATGCACCCATGCCTGAAGGTAGGTGACTTCTTTGGATTATGCATAAAAAAAAGAACAAAAAAAATTGGATGAAACAATTCAATATCATTGATCGAAGGAATGGACGTGGTCTTGATTTTGGAATGATATGCTAATGACACATTAATCACAGCCTACACTTAGGATTCATTGTGCCCTGGGTCAATTACCTCATGTCCCAATCTCTGAAATTCCTTCTACAATTCATCCCATCTCGCTATTCATGTATTTGTGACCTGTGTCTTGTGTAGCATTGAATTCATACCTTATCATAGTGGTATCTACATGTGTGTGTTTTGTGGACCTATTGTGGATTACATTTAATCCTTTTAGTGCCTACGGACATTTTTGGGTATAGTTACGTAAGGGCATGATAGGTAGGAACTTGCTTTCGGAAGGACCCACTTGCATGACTTTTGTAATTTGTACTTGTTACACACCACCACATCATTTTATACCCTCCAAGTACTTCATTGTCAAATCTATTCTTTACTTTTTCATAATTTTATTAAATGTTCCTCAAAACCATTACATGTCCTTCTATGTGTCACCTAAATAAATCAGGTTTGATATTAAACTTTTAGGCCAACTTCCTTGAAAAAATCTCTAACTCTAAAATCACACTAAGTAAAGAATTCAACATCTATTAAAGGCAATCAGTAAGGTATGAAATAATTGAACTTCTTTCAATAACCTTACTAATAATTATTCTTTGTGTGATTATAAATGGCCCCTAAAAGAGGAAAATAACGAGGACCTTCTCAAGGTGCAACAAAATTCCCAGGGGGAGGTAGAGGCCAAGGACCTCATGCAGAACATGTAGAGTAGGAGGCACAATCATTCAGCATCCATCAAGGAACTCCTGTCATTGCACAATATGGCTAAGCAAAAGATGGAGAGGTCAGGGCCCGAGCCTATGAAGAGGAATGATAGATATTTGTGCCATGGCATGTCAAGGCGAGTCAAGTGTTCCCGCAACTACCATGTCCATGGGAAGTGTTGACTCCATCAAACATTGGAACATCAGCATGGATGGCTCATAATGCTTAGATAGAAGAGGAGAAACATTAGGCACTTCTTCAATGGTATTAATCTCAGAAGCCATGAGCACAAGACAAAGGAAAGGAATCCATGGAGGAGCCACCACCACTAAGAACTCCATGAGTTTCAATAAATTTTATAATTCAGTGTCTGTGTCCCAATTTTGTTGTGTTCAACTCTCCACTGCAGCATGAATAAATTTCTAGTTAGTCAGTAATCCCATACCTATTCACTGTGTAATCAATTGAACTTGTTCTCATTTTTTTTAACTCAAGGACGAGTTTTCATTTAGTCGTGTGGGTATGATGGACCATGATTTGTCAAGCTCCAAAATCAGATCTGTGATATTGGATATGCGATATTATGGCCTGGCTAACAATACATAAACGATATTGTGGTTCCTGTGTAAGCCTATGAATACCACATTTAGGCACACAGGAAGGGGTAGTTGGTAGGTGTAAGTGTAGAGTCTTTTTGTTAATTTTTAGTTCATTTCAACCCTTTCCCTAGTGCATGTCCACAGTGTGATGATTGTAATTGTACGAAATCTTTATTCAAGTGTGACGTACTTGGACATACGCATGACCAATAATAAAGATCGAGATTACTTCATCATTGTAGCATTCACTTAGTTTTAATTATTTAACTGTTATTGTTATTTATTGTTTTCTTAATTAATATTTCTTACCCTTGATTTACTATCCCTATTATTGAACACGGAATGAGTACGACTTAATCACGAGCATTTAAGTGTGACTACTTGGTATCCTGGTAGTGCATCTAGAAGTGCTTAAGTAACATGTGCTTGGTAATCCTAGAAGTAGTACACGAGGTCCATGATGTGTATGAATGATTAAGGACAGAGACTCATTGCACTTAGGCTAGCTTAGATTCTCTTCTCCCATTCCCTATTAGCTTAACAAGGTTACTTCCATTGTCTCTAGGAGTAGCACTAGTTTAGGACCACATCATACACCTTACTTTGAACTAAAGCAAATACTAGTCTAGGTGGGAAGACAGCGAACTACGATCAATGTGTAATTATCTAAATACCACAACTAGCCCGTCTATGGAGTTCAACCAGATCATGCATGAATGCTCATATTCGTATGGTTGAGTGTAGGGGGTACCTAGCCACTCATCAACGCATATCCTGAACATGTATAATGTTATTAGGTTACCAAACATTAAGCAGTGTTGGGATTACCAAGAGTCATATGCATGCTCGAAGTAGTTGTACTTATGTGCTTAATTAATATGCATAGAAATGTAAATATTAACTAAGTACATGAAAAGTAAATTGCATGGAAAGTAAATCTAATCTAAGTCAAAGTGCCATAATGAATAAGAATCAATCTCAATCTTATTGTCATTCATGGAATGTGTCTAGGTACATTGCCACTCAAATAAGACTTCGTACAATTGACATAGATCCACTCTGCGGGCACTCACTAACTATTCTCTAAGATTACAGAATAAAATTATGAGAGTTTGGCTACTCTACTAAAAAAACATATCCAACTTATGCCCAAACCATATGCCCAAGCACTATATTTATAGGTTGGCACACATCCCACGATATCAGATATTCAACATTACATCTAGGCCCCCAATATTAGGTATCTAATATTGAGGCTTCAATATCGGATATTCGATATCAGAGCTAGGAAAATCATGACTCATTAGAGACACTTATCATTGGCTTAAACATCATTCAAATAAAGCTACATTTAAAGTTAAAAACAAAAGTCAATAATAAAGATCCAACAGATTGAAAGGGAACTGAACATTGAACAAAGTACATGTATCATGCCATGCATTAAACGAACACGTAATTTTGCTATGTTATACTTTTTCCAAGAGAATCATTGAAAATATAACTTAGAAATAAATCATTAGATCATTTTCCAAAAGAAATGTAAAATCAATTAGTAATTTTATTAAATTTCTTCGAAGGATGAATAAGTGTGCATAAAATAGTATTGAAGAAGAACACTATAGTAAACATAAGGGAGACATTACAATTATAATTTTTTGGTTGATTTGTTCAAATTGTTATTGTGAACATAATTAGTTTCTTAATGATGTTTTTGAAACTAATTTCATGTGCATTTCCATTATCCAATAGATCCATCATGTTTAGAGATGTAAAATTTCAATTTCAGTTTCATTAAATTCTTTAACTTATACATTCAAAAGTTATTCAAGCTTAAATTTTTATAGGCATGAATAAATTGTGCGCAATTTCTTAACATGGTCATAACAAGGATGCAATAAATAATTTGGTGCTAAATTATAGGTTGTAGCACAATCCCTACCACAACTTACATTCAAAAGTTATTCAAGCTTAAATTTTTATAGGCATGAATAAATTGTGCGCAATTTCTTAACATGGTCATAACAAATAATTTGGTGCTAAATTATAGGTTGTAGCACAATCCCTACCACAACTAGTAGATGTAACCTAATTTAAATGTAGAAATGATAGACACCTCCTACCTACCTAGCAAGTTAGATGTGATGTACCTTTACAAGATAGCATTGATTAAAGAGGGTCGACTCTCCTTGGACTTTTTAAAATGTGTAAATGGTTTTGGTATTTGTTGTCTAGTGCCCAAGTAGTGGTTGGACCATTAAAATCATAAATCAGTTGTAGAAGCAAAAACAAACATCTATTAGTAACTTGAAATAGTGGTATGGTAATATTACATAAATATAAGGCTTTAGGTTCAATTCCTTTTGAACAAATTTTGATGTGCTTATAAAATCTTTGTTGCTCTTCATATATTTGAAATACATATTTATTTATTTATTAAACCTTTATTTGCTCTTGCAGAGTTCTTTTCTAAACCATTAACCCTCCACTATTTATTCTATAATGGTTTATTCACGTTCATTTTATTTCATGTCCATAATAGTGATAATGTACATATGCATATTCGTTTGTATGCATATTCACATATGATGTGCATGTGCTAGCACTAGAATTAAAGACATCTTAACGAAGTTTGTATGCTCTTTACTTATCATCTTTACAATATTGTATATAACATATAGGTTAGAATTTTCTACTCAATGCATGTTCATATTGTTGGTACCAACACGCCCATGCTTGGCATGGGGCCTTTATTTATTTAAAACTAAAAAAAAAAGTTAGAAAAAAAAAAGATGGGTTACCCTAGCCCTAAAATTGGCTATAAAAAGCCATCAAGGTGATTGAGTTGAGGGAGAGGAGAGGAGGAGAAGTTTGGCCAGGAAGGGCCGTGAAGCCATGGACTGAACCTCCCCTTTCTCTAGGTGGTTGGCAGTGTGTGCGGCAACAACGGTTGGCGGTTCGCAGGGCATTGGTGATGTTTGATCGCAACTACACATGATTCTTGCGGCAACACAACCATGCATCCTGTCGGTGGATCTTCTCTCTATCTTCTTTTATTTCAGCAAATGGCATGTGGTGGACGGTGGATTTGTGCATGATGTTTATGCAGTTGGCGGTTCGCAGGGCATTGGTGATGTTTGATCGCAACTACACATGATTCTTGCGGCAACACAACCATGCATCCTGTCGGTGGATCTTCTCTCTATCTTCTTTTATTTCAGCAAATGGCATGTGGTGGACGGTGGATTTGTGCATGATGTTTATGCAGTTGGCGGTTCGCAGGGCATTGGTGATGTTTGATCGCAACTACACATGATTCTTGTGGCAACACACCCATGCATCCTGTCGGTGGATCTTCTCTCTATCTTCTTTTATTTCAACAAATGGCATATGGTGGATGGTAGATTTGTGCATGATGTTTATGCAGTTGGCGGTCCGCAGGGCATTGGTGATGTTTGATTGCAACTACACATGATTCTTGTGGCAACACAACCATGCATCCTGTCGGTACTTCTTGTTTCTCTCTCCTTTAGTTTTTTTTCATGTTTTATCTCTCTCTATGTTTGCTATCTCTCTATCTCTCTATCACTTGGTCACATGGCTCTTTCCAGCTGAGACTATTCCTGGGTTTCCGTACCCATACAGGAGATGCCCTAGGCTATAGTCTCCTCAAACGAGTTTTTCCGGATATGCATACCCATGTTTACATATATACATCCTCACATCCAATATGTTGCTCTTAAGAAATTTATATGATCTTGCCTTATAAACTCACTTATTAATTTCAAGATTCTAAAACAGATAGTCTATGAATTTAACAAAGGTTCGATTTTGAATAAATTTTTTTGAAAATATGATTAAGACTTCAATTTTCCCATATTTAAAAATTGGCAGCACGCTTTTTTAGGAATCTATTAACTTCGGTAAATGTATATACAGCTATTTACATATATGTATTCGGTTAGCCTCAGAAAATCATAATCTATAACGAGATGTATATCTGTCCAACTATTGGATGTTTTTGTACGGTTGTTTATTGTTTCTACTTAGATTTTTTTTCCAGCTAACCTTATTAGCAAAGGTCAATTATTTTGATTTATATTTATTAAAAATATTAAATAATTTCCTTTTGTTTTGCAGTGTAAATCTTAATGGCAGGTTATGGGATGAATCACAGACGACGATTATGTGTGTTCAGACAAATCAAATTCAGTACATATCAATCATTCAAAACTGGGCAAAGTGTTTTGCTTGATTTGAGAAAGGAATCTCAGAAAAATTCAATGTGAAAAATGAATCTACTTGAACACCTGTATCTCGATGTAAGTCAGGGTAACATAGGGATTGTTCCCTAGCTAAAGCCCCTGGATTGTTCAAAAAGGAATTCATTGTAGATCCGGGTTGACCAATAATCAAAATAGCATAAGCCTTCCATGTTCTGATTAACCATAAGCCTCATCTTGCATTGAAAAAATTGACGCCTCACATGACTCAGTTAAAATAACTACAGGGTAAAGTCATATTGTAAATTATTTAACATATTTTTTTAAACATATCTTTTCTAGTATAATGAATGCTTTAAGATGCTTCATGTAAATTCTAATCCTAATGCAAAGGCAAAGCTTGAATTGGCAATACAAAATAGAGAATAAGGTAAATAAAGCTGTTGTTGAGCTCGAAAATAACGAAGCTTCGCATAATGTCCCAAATAACAGGCAGATTTGTTTGTTTTACAAATTGTTTCTTCTATTTTAATATTCATTTTGTTTTACTTTTTAATAAAATATTAAAACCAAATCAAATAATCCACTTGGCTTGGAATCAAAGATGAACCAGGGATTAATAACCAGAATGGCGATTTACGGCCTTGTTATAAATCATTGGTACAGATTATGCAGCGGGTGTGGACACAGGAAGTGGCGGAACCAGGCGACAGAAGCTTTTGGATATGTGTTGAGGCTTCCATTGTTGAAATCCACGTAATACAATCCAAATCCAACGCTGTATCCGTCTTTCCATTCGAAGTTATCAAGCAGAGACCATACAAAATACCCTCTCACTTCTGCTCCTCCTCTGCATACATTCTCTATATTATAATAATCACACAGCAATAAAATCATTCCACATTTATCTTACAATAATATCTACCACAATGCCTGAATTCAGCTGCTGGATGGCACCTTAAGGCGTCTCTGACGGCTTCCAGATGTTGAGAATGGTACTTAATCCTCGTCGTGTCCGTCAATGCCGTCTCCAGAGGCAAATCCTTGACGTTGGTTTCATCTATTCCTGAAATCATAATCATCCACAATACATATCAGCTTATCAGCTTATGTTATTCAGTGAGATTTTTGTTTGGGGGGCTTGAGAAATTATTAGATAGGGTATTGCAGATCATCCATACCGTTTTCGGTAATATAAATGGGAGGATTTCTATATTTGTTCTTGACGTAAATCAACAAATTGTGGAGTCCCTGCGGGTAACTGTAGATCCATGTTGATGCTCCCTGTCGACAATGCGTTCAAACGCAATTTAAAATGATTGAATCTGATCGATAAAACAACATCATCATCATCAACCAAGGATTTCGGATTGCAAAATGGGCTTAAGTTTACCCGCTCTCCAATTGGCACTCCGTTCCTTTCATCTGAAACAGGGTATGTTTAGCAAATTAGAAATTAGAAACTATATTTCTACTGCTGCTACTTGTTTTTAAGCAAAGGTTGATGTTTTGAGTTTACATAAAGGTGACTTCTGCCAGAGAATCAGTGCCATAACTTAGCTCTCCTGGATTAGGCACCTCAGAATTGGCATGAACATAATTGGAAGAGTAGTAATTGATGCCAAAGAAATCAAATGATCCTTCAACAGTTTCTTCTCCCTCTGTAAATCTGGGCAGCCTGAAGCTCACCAAATCAGGCATTATTTCAGGATAATCCCCTTGCACCAGCGGATTCATAAACCTGTCTACGAACATCAATAATAATATGCATTTCTTGTTGTACAGAGCATTGAGCATGAGCATTCCTCTTTCATCAGCTTTTTTCAATTTTACGCTCTACGAAAATTCTGTAAAAAGTTAAATCAGGTTTTTATTCATAGTTGGTAGGAGAAGCCTAAAATTAAGCAGTTGAACTACAGACTGAGAATATGCTGCCAATGAAAGTCGAAATATTGAAAAATCTGCGGACGGAAAGAGACCATCCAAACTGAAAATCCAAGGCTCTGGAGGTGGCATTCTTGAAGAGTAAGGAATCACGCCTCGGGCATTAAGGACAATGCTTATCATTATCAGGCAAGGAAACCTTCATTCCGCGTTTTCTTTTCCCTGTAACAGCAGCAGAATGAGCCAGCAGCATGTGGTGAGCCACCAAGTATGGCTCTAGGCCAGAGTCCCCAGCAGTGCAGTTTGCCGACATGAATTTCGAGCATCGTTCCGGAGCATGTAAGCCCTGGTCGTAGCCCTGGCTCGCAAACATGTCGCTAGTTGATTGTGATCGACTGCTTCACTCTGTCGCCGAATTCTGTTAAACAGAGCTCCACGTATTCCTTGAAATCATCGCTATACGACCTCCCCATATTAGTTAATCAGTGGTGGAATGCAAGAAAAAACGTGTAAATACCAGCAAAGCAGAAAAGCAGAGCACCTGTACAGGCGGTTTTACATACATGATTTGTGGCGCCAGAACTCCCTTGTAGCTGTCTTCTAGGTTCTGCGGCTCATCATAGTGAAAAAGTGTTGCAATTGGCTTGATTCCTGAAATATGCCCACTGTTAGCTACCTTACAACTGCAGTCCTTTTAAGAAAAACATTCGTTATTAACAAAGTCCTTGTTAATATGGCTGATAAAACGTGGAAAAACTTTCAGTGCAATGGGTAATGCTGATTCAAATAGTTAAGATAATATAAATGGTTTGGCATCCAGTTAATCAGCAGCAGAGAAGGCTCGCCCTGTTTTCTCTCAAATAAGCATCTATTTCTCTTTTGCACTTCTAAAAGATAACAGGATTTTTGGTATTATCAAAAAAACAATCTGGGATATCAGAGTTATCTCATCTGTGCAAGCTCTTGTTATAACAATTAGCATTAACATTGCAAACATTATGTTAAATAACTTGAATCTCTTGAATCTCTCTCCAAACATGAGCTCATTTGCGCTTTGTAACCATAGAGCATCTCTAATTACTTAAAGGCTTATACTTGTCCAGATAAATGAACAAAAGCTTAATCAAAGTAGTTGTATTCAAGCTCTGAAAAGAGAACAAGACAAACTCAGGCAAACTCAGGCTATATTTGGTAATGCCAGCAAAAGGAACCTAAAAGACAAGGTAAATTACAAAAGAATGCACCTGGGAATTGTCAACCACCAAGACATTCACTATTCTTGTCCCAAGAAACATCAAAACTCAGAAGTGCGTTTCTTGGAAACCTCTCAGAAGAGTTTTAAAATAAAAAATTAAATATAATATGCAATTCACCATCTCATTGATAAGATCGTTATAATGCCGAATGCCCATCTATATATGCTGCCTCTAATGGTTCCATCTCTATCAATAATTGAACAGCAAAAATCCCATGGTGGTCATGTAATAAACAATACTATAAAAAAACATAATAAATGCATAATCGTCAAATAAAGCATGACATATATATATATATACTGGGTAAGATATTCCTAATTCCTTCACCAACCTCACATCCTCCTGCAAGGTAAACAATGCAATTGTTGAAGCATCCAATGTCCTCAAAATAATTCATACTTATCAAAAGAGTCCATCATGCATCTTTCAAAAACATGAAAAGATATAAACACTAGAAAAAGGATTTAAGCAAGCAATGTTTACGCTAGAACATATATGTTTGTATGTTTTAGCGTAAATATTTCTTCCTTGAAACCCTTTTTCTACTCGAAGCTTTCAATCGAAAATCTAACCATTTCACTAACTTATTGTTTATTCATTGTATATTGAAATTTGGCAAATATGACACATTTGTAATTTGTAATTTACAAAATATTTGAAATTAAACATCCATTTCAAATAAGTTACAAGGATAGAAGGGTAGATAGTTTGCATATGTGCAAAACAAATGAGACAATGATCTTATGAGCAAAGAGTAAAAAGAAGACAAACAAAATTAAAAAAAAAAAAAAAACTATCAAAGATGATTTGAAAAACTACAAATAAACAAAAATGTAACTCTTTTTAGAAGTAATTGGCCAAAAGAAGTTGAGACCTCATTTTATTAAAACAAAGCTAAGATAAGATAATGACAATGACAACAAATGTATCAATCCTAAATTGGTTGGAACGGCTGTAAAGATAATTTTCATTAAACTCTGCAGGGAGTGGCCTCCTTATATATCCAATTTTGCAGAGACCCCATTAATTCTCCTATACATAAGACAAAGGTTAGGCGACGCTTAACATTTTGCCAATCACAAAAGTCTCAATCTTAAATATTTATCCGAGATGTGGTTGCCGGTGCCGGGTCACTATTATTATTATAATTACATTGTGGGAACCAGTGGGATGCAGTTTGAATTCCGCAATTAATCATGGATGTGACTTTGCAGACCACTCACTTTGATTTGAATGGAACGTTTTTGATTGTGGGCAATTTATTGCGTACTTTTTTAGTTAAATTAAATTTAGAAAGATAAAATAAAAGTTGAAATATATAATTAGAAAAAATAATTGAATAGAAGAAAACAACATTAATATAATCATATGATGCAATTGAAAACACTGTATTCTCATTTACCTTTATTTCAGTCACATTGTATCTATTTTGTAGGTCTTAATTATTAGTATTGCAGTTGATTATTGATACTGCAGAGTATGATTCTTGATTGTAGTTGTATTGCACTTTACATTACAGCCATTCAATAACGTATGGCAGCACTTTTGGTTTTGTATCTTTATTTTAGTTACTGCAGCATGCCTAATTCACAACTTTATTACAGACCTTGATTTAAGCATCATGTACTTGCATGGTAAATTTGCTTAAATTAGATTTTGCAGTTAACCTTAAGTTGGTAAAGTCACAAAGCATCTAATAATCATTTAAAAGCTTTATTTAATGCATCAAATAATTTGCATATTCAAGAGCTTTTTAAGGATTTAGAAATATGTTTTATTTTAATTTTTTTTTCTGAACCATCCCAGCTACTGAGTTTTTCTTATCATTTCTCATGCCCAGTGAAGGATATTTCCAAGTTTCTAATCATTACTCAGCTGCACAGGCAAAAACAGTTGCATATAATTTGAGGGGGTACCTCTGTTTCTGAGTCTTAGCTGGACGATATGCCCATTGCTCCTCCTCATGCAGCTGAAAAACAAGAATCGGAGAGATTTGTACAGTGTTTTTTGAGAGGTTCATTTTGGACAATTATTGAGTGCTCTGCATGAAACCGTCAATGATATAAAAACATTTTGAAGCTGTCAGATAGCAACAAATTTGGATTATTGGAATCTTCATGATATAAAAACAAATTTGGATTTCTGGAATCCTTGTCTACGTTGAAGGATGAAAAGCTAAACCTCAAGAAGTTTGCCGAAACTATTATCCTCAAAGTGATAAGGAGCGGAACGCGAGCTGTAGATTTGCTCCGCTAAGCAGGTGTGAGAAAACCTTAAAAGAAAAACAGTCTGGAGAAGCCATATATTTAATACTTTTAATAAGCTGTTCGTGTGTCATTAATTGGTGGGCATGTCTGCTTACGCATTTCAACTTTAACGGGCTATGGCTCACGCAATATCACACAAAACACGTGAAATGTCGGGATGATCAAAAAGCCAAAAATGCTATTCTATCGGCTTAGATAAAATTGAAATTGTTTTTAATTTTATTTAAACACGTAAGCATGTCCTTTTATGAAGATGGATAAGCTAGCATAATTAACATGCATATGCATACAAGTTCAGGGACAAAGGAGAGAATTCCAATTTAAACATGTAAGCATGACTTTTGATGACCATTGAAGATGCATAAATTAGCATAATGAACATGCATATGCATGTGAATTCTCAAGGATAGAGGAGACAATTCCAATTTAAACACTTAAGCATAACTCTTGATGATCATTGAAGATGCATAAGCTAGCATAATGAACATGCATATGCATACTAGTTTAGGGACAAAGCACACAATTTTAATTTAAACAAGTAAGCATGACTCCTTATGATCAATGAAGATACTTAAGCTAGCATAATGAACATGCATATGCATTCTAGTTTGGGGACAATTCCATTAGGGATAAGCACATTCAACCACATGTTCACTTCCATCGTTATTTAAAAAAAATAAGAAAACTATTTCTTTGATCATCATAGTACTACATTGTGCTGCTCTTTATAACTAAAGGTGCGAAACTTCAATGAAATTTCAAAACCTTCTTTAACATCAATGCCCTTTAGTTCACCCTAAAAAATTCAATGACCTTATAAAATGTGAACGTGACAAATCTCCTTTGCTAGTTGGATAAAAACCCCACACCTTGGTTTACCCATAATCTACCCTAGTGTAAATGTCAAGTGTAGGTGTGAATTATAAATATAACATAAGTGCTTATGCATGATGACTAATACGTTACAAAACTAAAATGCTTTTTATTATGTCTAGAGATCCTTAGGATCTATTGGATAGAAGAAATATATATACTATGTGTAGTAAATATTTCATCAATAAAGTTACCAAGTTTCTTTATTGTTATTTCAAAAAACTAAATTAAACTACTAACTATAATTTGTCATTTATGTCAACTTTGCACAAGAACAAGACATTCCAAGAATATGTGATGCCCATCTTCAATTACTCTTTGATTGCATAAATGACAGGTTCTCTCCTCTCTTGGAATCTAAACCCATCTAATGAGTCATCATTTGACTACCTCCGATATTAGATATATTGATATCAAAGCCTTGACATTGAATACCAAATGTTAGAGCCCTAGATGCAATGTCAAATACCTGACATCGCAGGGTATATGCCAGCCTATAAATATAGCACTCAGGCTCACAATCTTCAAGAAGTTTTTCATAGTTTTTGTCATATCAAAGTGAAGCTCTTGTAATTTGTTTTCTCCAGAGTTAAAATATTTTTTGAGTGTCCATAGCATGAGTCTAAGTGTGTATGGATCTTTGTTCAAATACTAATGTACCTAAGCATAGCAATGTGATGGGAATAAAAACAAACCCTTTTGATGATCCTTACAACACTAAGAATAGATTAAATATTTCCTTCATGTATATAATATTCATGCACTTTATTTTCATGCACTTCATTTCAATGCACTTTAATTAAGCAATTAATTTTTAGTTATTAATGAACACAAGCATACATGTAGCACTTGGTAACCCAAAAATGCTTAAAGTTTCGTAGCCCANGAGGTATATGATTTTTATGGTCTTTTATGGTTTTTCTCCTATGCTATCAAGGTGAAGGGTTGAGAGAGCTAACTAACTCTAACTAAGGACTAAGTCTAAAATAACTAGCATCATCATCCATTCCCACTTACTGTACAAACCCTAAACTATGCAACTGTGGCTACCAAACGCTAATCGTTACTGGGATCACCACACGTAACGCACGTGCTCGAAGTGGTCATACTGAGGCACTTAACTAGCCTAAACGTGATGAGCAGCCAATTCCTTGACTAGCCGTACACATTCGTAGATGCTCGTAATCAAGTTGTACTCATCCCGCGTTCTAGGAGTTGAGGGTGAGAGAGACTAATCGCGATGAGCAGCCGATTTCTTGATTAGCCGTACACATTCGTCAATGCTCGTAATCAAGTCGTACTCATGCCGCGCTAATGCAGGAAATAAATAACATGTAATAAATAACAAGTAATAAATCCTATTCCATGCACTGCAAGGTTTATCCACAAAGCTCGTCTTTATTTCCGTACACAACTTGCGTTCAGGTACAAAGCTGCTCGAATAAAGATCCGTTCACTTGGGGACTCCTACTGCGGGCACATGGAAAATATTCTATCTCTGGAGTGATCAACCTGCTAGAGTTTTCCTACTTTTAGCCTAGGATGAGAAATGAGGGGAGTGCTGCCTCTTATTTATAGATTTGGCAGTGGACCGTGATATCACGTACGGGATATCGCGGTGCATGCGATATCGCGTCTCATCAAGTGGGAACGGGTACTTGTGTTAGGCTAGCTAGGCAATAGATAACTAGATCTTAAATTACTTTACATTTCATTCTTGTTATAGCTGATTAAATTTATAAAACATAAAATGATAAAAATCATGCACCTCAATTACACTTAAACCATATCCTTAAGCTTCACAAATGTAGTTGGAAAGACAACAAAGGTTCTCAATGCCCATTTCACTTCCTAAAGGAACTAGTGCACGAGAGAACTATAGGTCCATGAAATTCGACCAGATCGCACTTGAACACGTTAGTGATTTGTATGGTTGGGCATAGAGGTACCTCATCGCTCATCATTGGCACCATTGCCAGGGACCTTTTGGTTGTTTCGTATGCTATTTAGGATTTAATGAAAACTATTCAAATCATTGAAACAAACCTTAGAGTCATATCACATTTTGAGCTTGCTAAAATAATTTTAAGAAGCACACTGCATTTTTATTTTTGTAACATAAACTGTCTTCTTCTCACAGAAGAAATTCTCCATCCAATTCTAATTAAGTACATCCACCAGTGCCTCAATAATACCAAGTGGTATATGCTCATCCTGATGAGTATGTACCAAATTTCACCTTCATCCTACACCAAGATGAATAGCTGCAATGGCATGACATGGAGTGCAACATTGTGTTGCTGCATGATCGCTTCATTCCTGCAATGCTCTAACAAATGCTTATGGATGGGGTCGTCAAGGACTTCATGCTGAGTACATGGTGAATGATAGTGACACCAGAGATTACCATCCCACTGAGGCACAAAGTCTTAGGCATAGCTAGTTAGAACAACATTATGAATCTACAAAGGGAAAAGGATTTAATGATTCCCCACTCCTGTTGTACTAAAAAGATGGTAAAGAACCCTTCTCTGCAGGTTTTCCATTTAGTGAAATTTCTCTCTTTGACTTTGGTGAAGGAGGTCAAAACTAGAACTTGTAGTCCATGATTCATAGTCTTGGTTTTGATAAGAATGGATCCAATGACAAAGAAGGATCCAAAGAGGCCAGTCAAGGTAGGGATGTGAACAAGAAACAAGATCATGATCATAGTTATGATCACCAAAGAGGTGGTACCAGGCACTGTGATGATGCTAGTCCTACTTCCTCTTCACCTTCATCATCATCCTCTTCTTCTGTTGGCTCTAATCGCAACCATAGGGGGTGTGACCATGATGGAGATGATTGATGAGACCAAAATGATCAAAGGTACCATTGAGCAAGGCAATATGAACGGTGCGAGTATTCACATGATACATAATTCCATGAATGAAGAGGTAGTAGAGGCATCATAGGCACCAAAATCAAGGCCCCGATGAGCCTTTTCTTGCTACTAGAAGTATGCTAAACATTGCAGAGGCAATACAAATTCCAACAAGGCATGTGAAGGATAGTTGGCTCAAAGGGCTAAACATGAATAATATCCCTTAGTTCAAAGGGGTATATAACTTAGATCCAAAGAACCATCTCCAAGTTTTTCAAGATTCATGTGCCTTGAAGAACATCGAGAATAAATGGCAAAAGCATAAGTTGTTTTGACAAACACTCATTAAAGAAGCAAAAAACTAGTATTAGTCCTTAGAACTAGAATTTATCTAATGATGGAGTACAATGCTTGAATTATTCAATGATAAATATCAAACATACTCTAGAGTGTTCAAGTTGAGAAGGTAGATCCAAGGATGGAAATAAGGAACACACGAACCATTGGAGGTCGCCATCGATCGATACTATTCCTTAATGCACAGATGTCCTGGGCATGGTTACTCTCAATTGGATCAACTTCACCACATTGTAGATGGGATTCGATCAAAAACAAGGAGGACCCTTAGCATCTATGCCAAAGGACAACGATCAAAGTTAAGTGTTCATCAAATCCAAAGATTGATCAAGTAGCTAGCTAGAGAGGAAGGTGAATTGAGAAAACAAGAAAGTGCAAAAGAGTATAATTATGATCCTTCTATTTGAAAGAGGGAGGTTTGATTTTGTGATAGTTAGGAAGAATCAACACTTGATGAAATGATGAATAAGAAAAAGCCTCATAGCAAAATTTCAATATGAAATTATAGCCAAGGTTGATCAGTTATGAAACTCCATGGAGAGAAAATTTCAAGTTTATCTAAAAACTACTAAAGAGTCCAAAGAATGAGGTAGTGATTGTGAGTGTAGGAGGTGTAAAGAAATTAGACATGCTTATTAAAGAGGTAAGGGAAAGATTGTTGCAATAGAAGAAGTTGCAGAAAGAAAATCAGATGATGGTGGTGGATGTGATGTCTGCCAGTATGAACATCCCAAGGGATGTTGTTCCATAGTGTCACACTTACAGGAGCCTGGGATGCATGCTTTGAATCCATAACTAACACAAAGGCAAACATCTAGACGATTACCTTATCCTCAAGGTAATTCTAGGAAATTCCACTAGCTACAACAGTATTATCCAAGTGGAACTCCACTACAACCATACAGGTAATATCAATAGTATCAGCAACCACAGTCATGGACACTGGCACCACCAAGGCAACAATACCCTACTATGTTTAACAATCCTTGTTTCCACATGAATCCTCCAGTCATGTTTCTACTTTCCAATCTCACTACCATCCTTCTGATTATTATTGAACTTATTATTCATATGCAATAAGGGATACCACCTCTTACCCCTATCCTCCTCCTATTCTTGTACATCTCCCTCCTCTATCTACATAGCTACCACCTGCTCCACCTATGTAGGATGAACTCCTAGCTCAATCATAACAATGAAATGCTACCAGGGTTGTTAATCTACAACTGGTTCATTAACCAAGTGGTTCGAATACTCGATGAAAGAAAAGACCTTTTTTCCAACCACACAATCCACCTAAGCCCTCAAATACACATGTGATTGACAATCCTATTCGTCCATCTTCCCCTATATCAAATTCTTCTGAGTCCCATTCAAACCAAACATTGCCCAGGATCCATACTATGATGCTTACTCACCCATATCTGATTGAATCTATGCTAGAAACCTTCCCAAGAAGTTATTAGATCCTAGAAGTCCTTTGATTTATTTGTAGATTGCTGGGGAAAGACCATGTAAAGCTTCTTTCAACTTAAGTTCTGGTGGCAATCTAATCTCTCATGAGATGTATACTACATGCAACCTACCTCCTTTAAAGAAGAGCAATATCATATTAGAATTCGCAAACCAGTCCATCATTGTTCTATTGTGACTAGTAGAAGACATTGTGACCACTATCTTTGTGGTCTTATCCTACTAATTTCTTAATGATCAAGGTGGAGAATTGCAAACGGGATTTTCCAATCATCATGGGAAGGACATGGCTAAGCACCATTGATTCAAGAATGGACATTAGAGATCTTTCCCTAAAAATATCTAATGAAAATGCATTTGAAAAGATCACAAATAAGTGTGTTCCATGCATCGCATATAGAAATACAAGGTGTAATTGTGTGCAAAAACTCTAGGTGGTGAAACAAGCATCTATCTCTACATGCAAACAGTGTGCATCAAAAGTAAAAATTCAAAGGTTTCTGTATGCAGTAGCTACAAAATAGGATGGTACCTAGTGGTTGATTGCTGATTCTAAGGGCATAACACTTTGCATAAAACCAACTGAGAGTTTGACATGTGCATATGTCACAAGAATGGATGAACTAGAGCAAGTTCATCACCAACTCTCTGATGATGCAAATGATGATACCTATTGGGAAGAGTTGGAAATTCCTAAAAATTTTAAAGAAGAGCCCCTTGAGCTAAAACCTCTACTAGTCAGCATGGAATATGTGTTTTTAAAAAATGGGATGTTTGTCATAATCAATGCAAATCTTGCTCCAAAACAAAAAAGATGCTATTGAATGTGGTTGAGAAATGGTCAACAACTTTTTCCTAGTAATATCCTAAACTCACAGGAATTGATCCTAGGATTTGCCACTATCGCATCTACACTAATCCAACCATGAAGCCAAAGAGGTAGCCACAAAAGTGATTGAACCCCAAACTGAAGAAGATTGTCAAAGAAGTAATCAAACAACTCCTCACAATAGGGTTTATTTATCCCATTGTTGATAGTTAGTGCGTTAGTCAACTTTTGATTGTGCCAAAGAAAGATGGCAAGCAGTGGGTCTGCATTGATTTGCAGCTGCTAAATATGGCAACTTTCAAGGACCATTTTTTTTGTTATTTATTGATCAAGTGTTAGAGATAATATATGGGCATTGCTACTACAGCTTCCTGGCTAGTTATATTAGCTAAAACCAAATCTAGATCGCACTAGAGGACCAGGCCAAGACAACATTCATGAGTCCTTGGGGAACTTTTGCATATCGCAAGATACCTTTTGGTCTATGTAATGCCCCTACTACATTTCAATGTCTGGTTCTAATCATTTTCTAATAGAAAATTGGTAGTGGTGTCGAAGTCTTCATGGATGAATTCTCCACTTATGAAGCTACATTTGAGCAAGCCCTGGACCACCTTGAGCAAGTACTGAAATGATGCGTTGAGACAAACCTTAGGCTCCATTGGTAAAAGAGTCATCTAATGGTCTAGGAAGGAATTGTATTGGGGAAAAAATATCACAAGTAGGAATTGAGGTTAACCTCAAAAAAATAAGGATCATCCAAGGAATAACTTGCCAACTAGTAATTATAAAAAATGTTTGGTCATTTCTTGGACATACTGGCTATTACCAATGATTCATAGAGAATTTCTCTAAGATCACAAAATCATTGGTAGAGCTAACAAAGAAAGATGATCCATTTTTATAGACTATAGAATGTGAACAAGCATTCCAATAGTTGAAAGAAAAACTTATAGAAACTTCAATCCTACAAGCACCCGACTAGTCTAGACCATTTCATGTTATGATGAATGCATCAAACTATGCCTTGGGAGCTATGTTTACATAGATGGATGACAAGAAACATCAATACTAGAGCTACTGCACTAACTAAAGCATTGTGGGTGCACAACTGAACTACACCACCATAGAAAAAGAATTGAAGATAGTGGTGTTTTGTCTAGAAACGTTTAGGCATTATGTGCTTGGATAAAAATTATTTGTGCATATAGACCATAGTGTCATCCACTTCCTGATGAACAAGCCAATGATGAGCCACCCATGTCATACGATGGCTAGTAATCTGATAGGAATTTGATCTCACGATGGTAGATCAAAAGGACACTAAGAATGTGGTTGTTGATCACTTTTCTTAGTTACAATGGGACAACAAAGAGGAAGAAAGCCCACTATCTTATATGTTTCCTGATGAACTCCTCTTTGCTGGGCCTATAGCTGAATAATTTCTCAATGAGCCTCATTGGTATGATGGCATTCTCACCTATCTTCTCACCTAAGAGATGCCACAAGGGTTGGATCACTAGAAGAATTAGTAGTTTCTTCACTAGGTAAAATGCTTCATGGAGATCAACAGGCATCTCTACAAGGTGTGCGTAAATGGCCTTTCATTGGTGTGTCCCTAATGCTAATCAACTATGCATTCTTTAAGACACTCATGAAGGTCCTTGCGAAGGGCACTATGCTAGGAGACACACAACCATTAAGATCCTAATGGTAGGGTACTATTGATCAACAATCTTCAAGGATGCTCATCAATATGTCCACTCTTGTGAACGATGCCAATGAGATGGTGGAATGACTGCTCAAATGGAGGGACCTCAAAAATGGATTCAACCACTTAAATACTTTGACATCTAGGGCATTGACTTCATGGGTCCCATCCACCCATGTCAAATGGAAAGGTGTACATCATAGTTTCTATTGACTATTGTATGAAATGGATATAAGCAACAACTATCATCAATTGTACATGTTCTACTAATACTTAGTTTGTACAAAAAAATGTTGTAAACAAGTTTGGTGTGCCATGTGTATTAATTTTTGATAATGGAACTCACTTTACAAGCACTACCTTTTGAAAGCTCATGCAACACCTAGGGGTTGAACATAAACTCACAACACCCTATAACTTCAAAGCCAATGGTCAAGTTAAGGTTATCAATAGGGAAATCCCAAGAAATCTAACAAAAACAGGTAGCAAATATAGAAAATAATGGAGCAAAAAACTCAACAATGCCCTTTGGGCCTACCACTCAACATGGAAACTTCCTATAGGCTACTCTCCCTATGAGCTTGTGTATGGAAAATTACCAACACTTCCTATTCAATCTAAGATTTATATACTTTCAACAGCCTATGACTTCAACTTTGACTTAAGTCTAGCACAAAAATAAAGGTTAACAAGTCTCAACTTGCAAGACAAAAATCAATTAGTGGCCATATCATCTATTGAGTTACACAAGGTATACAAAAAAAAGTGTCATGACCTTAAAATCAAGAAAGTCAAATTTTAACTAGGAGATAAGGTTTTCTACTAGAACCCCACACACATACCTCAATGAACTAAGTTTCAAACATTATAGGAAGGACCTTATATAATTTATGAAACTTTTCCTTTGAGGGCCATGATAATCTACAAACCTGAAAGCCTAGACAAGAAGTAACTAGTCAACATACAACATGTCAAACCTTTCCATGAGCATAAGCCAACAAATACAACAAATGCCTCATTAGATGGATAACCACACTCCATATTTAGGATCTCTTCCTTTACACTCAGTCATGGGGGAGATAGGCACCCATGTTAACTATATAAGTGACTCCTTAGTTTATTCCCTTTTATTTTCTATTTTTACCCTTTTTGTTTTGCAACTTTTTGTTTGACATATTCTTTACTTTACATCTTCTTCTTTTCATGTTATTAAGATTTTCTAATTTTTGTTTTACAAAAATATTAGTACATTTTTTAATTATTGAATATTTTATACTTTCTTTTATATTTTCTTTTATTCTAGTGTGATTTTCTAACTTTTTGTTAATAAGTGCCAAGCACAATGGTAATTTGTTATTTGATGGTGTTGTGTACTATGTTCTTATTTGATTGTTGGTGTCTGGATTTATCTTTGAATTTTGTTACTAATAATGAGGACATGGTTTCTTTTCATGCAACAGGTAGTAAGTCCACAACATCCACCCCTCCACAAACTCTATGGTTTTCCTTGTTTTGGAAATGTGCAGTCCCTTTTTCATTAACAAAACTATAACAAATTTGTGACTATGGTAGTTTCCAAAATTGAAAAGGATTCAAAGGTTTAAACAGGGTGTGACTTCAAAGGGATTCAATATTCTATATGCTTTTCTACTTGCTTGGATGCATGTGTGTTTTCATGGATTTCTTATCATTCCATGTTGACCAATAAAAGGAAGTTGAATAAATCTTTGCATGGTGTGGTTTTCATTAAAAAGAAACCAATGAGAATTCAAAGCACATCCATTAGATAAAATAAACAGGCTACAAGCACTAGTTATGGGACTATAAATACATGTTACACATTCCTGAAGGTCCCCTCTAAGTAAGGCCCTTTCTCACTTCCTACTTCTCTTTTCTTCTCTAATAAGGAATGGTGGTTGTTCTGTGGGAGCACTCTTATGTCTAAGGGGGGTGGACTGGGCTTAGAATGGTGATGCAAAGTTACTAAACATGGTTGGTTTTTGTCTAGACTAAGGATGAATCTTATCAAGTCATTTAACCATAAAATTCATAAGAGACTTCATGTAACCTTAATCAAGAACTCAATTCCACTCTCTCTCATCCATTTATGCTTTGCATGTTCCACCTCACTACCAGTTTCATGTTCTTGTTTGATGTCCTGTTTTGATGTGTCAAAATTCATAGGTAGCTTATTTTGGGTTTTTGTGCTTAACCTTATGTAACCATTAATCATCCATGGAGCTCGCGGACTCCTTGATTTGAAGTAATGCAAGGGCAATAAAAGGCTTTTTCCTGCATTGGGAAGGTTTCACTTGCATATCTTTTGGTTGGGTTAGTTAAGTTCTTCATCCTTAGACACTCTTACAATCAAATCCTTTTGTTTACCTCATCAATGGCATCCAATTTTATGCATCTTGACAACATTTTTCAATGAAACCTTTTATTGTTACTATTGTGAATTCTTATACCCTCTTCAAGCATTTCATCCTATTTGAACTTTTTCAAATTTAATGGACCACTTATCTATTTTACCCTATTTGTCAATCTTCCCTCTGACACTTCTAACAAAACCAATCTACCATAATCACAACCTAGCAAAGTGTAACCACGGATGAGATAAGATACTTACTAGCTATGTGTTACACATTGCACACTAATTCGTGATTTAGTTGTGATTGCAGTGGGAAGCATGGATTGGAAGTGGAACTATCTTCACCAAGGATGATGCAACAATACCACACGATGTGGACTATTCATGATCATTGGATCTTCTCTCTTGATCTTGAACTACCAAGAGGTGTTGGATGTCAGTTTTATCTAGGGTGTTCACTTCTCTTATCATGAATGTCCAACTTTGTCAAAGATCGTAAAGCCATACACTTGGGCACTTAGAGTTTGTTGTTTCATCTGAGTCAGTTTGTATCTTAGTTAATAATTCCATACTTTTCCAATATTTTGTAAGGAACTTGTTCCTTCTCTTCTTCACTTGAGGACAATTTTTCATTCAGTCATGGGAGTATGATGAGTCATCATCTGATTGGCTCTAATATTAGAGCCTCGACATCAAATACCCAATGTTGAACACTTGGACGCAATGTCAAATGTCCAATATCACAGGGTATATGCTAGCCTATAAATATAGCTCTCGGGCTCACAATTTTCAAGAAGTTTTTCATAGTTTTTGTCATAGAATAGCAAAGTTCTTACGGTTTGTTTTCTCCAAAGTTAAAATATTTTCTAAGTGCCCACAGCAAGAGTTTGAGTGTGTATGGATCTTTGTTGAAACACTAATGTACTTGAGCATAGCAGTGTGATGGGAATAAAAATGAACCCTTTTGATCATCCTTGCAGCACTGAGAATAAATTAAATGTTTACTTGATGAATTTAGTATTCATGCACTTCATTTAAATGCACTTTAATTAAGTAATTAATTTTTAGTTATTCATGAACATAAGCACAACCACCTCGAGCATATATGTAGCACTTGGTAACCCACAAATGCTTAATGTTTGATAATCCAACAATGCTATACGTGTTCAAGATGTGTCTAGAAAGTGGGAATGGGTACTTGTGTTAGGCTAACTAGGCAGTAGATGAATTAAATCTTAAATTACTTTACCTTTCATTCTTGTTGTAAGTGATTAAATTTATAAAACATAAAATGATCAAAATCATGCACCTTGACTACACTTAAACCATATCTTTAAGCCTCACAAGTGTACTTGGGAAGACAATGAACGTTCTCAATGCCCATTCCTAGAGGAACTAGTGCATGGGAGAACTATAAGTCCATGGAATTTGATTTGATTATGCATGAATTCCTTAGTGATTTGTATGGTTTGGCATAGGGATACCTCACTACTCATCACCATCCTACTGTTTCAATTCTAAAGTAATGGGATCTCAATCTTGCTCAACTAATTTGACATCATTACATCAATCTTATATTGGTTTTGTTTATCATGAGAGCCTTTTCAATTAAAGAGGTGGTTTTTTCTATACATTGCAATTAACTTTAGATGGATTCTAGAAGAAGGCTTCCAATGATCACATCTATGCAAGTACAAAAATAGCTACTGCAATTTCAAATTTTCAAAATAGGATATGAATAACAAAACCCTAAAATGGTTTAAGTTTTGAAAGCTAAATGGAAACATTAGAGCAATAAAGATTCCAATGTATGAGGAAATATTGGTAAAATTAAAAATTTACCACTATAAGTGAAGGAAATTTGTTAGACATGCATTGCATTAGAATGTAAGTTTGCTATTTGGGATGCTATGACCAAAGTAAATACAAAAGATGAGCAGCTAAAAGCAATTGTTGATAAATATATGAAAACTAAAATCACTACATTAAAAGCTATTATTCAAGCATATTCAACAAAGAAGCAACTTGAAAAAATTAGTAGAAAAACTCACATAGATGCAACTATTTGCAAAATTCTCAATGGAAAGAAAGAAAGAAAGGATAATGACTTTAATCTCTATTTTGTTATGATAAAGAAAAATTAAAATGAAGACTTAGTTGAGAAGTAATGATGGTGATAAAAGAAACAATGTGCAAGTGCTTCAAATAAAATATGCAATTCATTTTTAGCCTAAAAATGGTAAACCTTGGCATATTGTTATCAAATTTTATGATAGAGATAATAATAGATCTAATGTTTAGGAATATCAGAGTCACTTAAAAAGACATAAAATTTGGATTAATAAAGACCACCAAAATGGAACTTGCAAAAAATATTTGTAAAATGAAAAAAAGTGAAAGAAGCAAGAGTAGAAGGTTTCATAGCATTTTTGAATTCAAAAAGACAATGCAATAATTATCAAAACTAAATATTTAAAAAACTTCCTGAAGAAGATATACTAAGTCTTCAATGTAAAATGTTAAACAATAATATATCAATAGCAAATAAACTAAAGGTATTATATAATGTAGAAAACTAAAGACTCTCCAAAAAGTTTTGTTTGATATTTTTATATTTTATCTTTTATTTATATAAAAAATATCGACAATGAAAGAGCATTTAGAGATTTGACTATTTTGATTTGAGATTCTCTTTATCAACAAGTTTAATTTGAAAAGGTAGATAAATAAAGTCAATATGTTAAGCTAAAAATATGATACAAAAATATTTTTTTATTTTTAGCCTTTGGTTACTTTGCATCTAGAGAAGCTACTCTCTATGAACAAGAATGTGTTGATGCCAACATTGCCCATGTTAGGCATGAGGCCATGAATTATTGGTCTAATCAATAAGGTGCTTGTTGGCCAAGAGAGCTATGAGATTTAAAGCCTATTCTTAACTTTTGAAAATTCAAATCTCAACTAACTTTATATATATAATACACATAATCTAGGTAAGTAGAGAATTTCACGGAGGTCAACAAGCTACAAATTCGTAAGCGGACCCTAGTTCTCATAGGGAACGAAAAATATGATCATGGAAATATCATTAGCAATGGTAGTTTACAGTATTTTAATTTAAGTTATTTGACAAAGTTGTAGTACTTCATCTATTATAAATACCAATGGCAAAAGGGCTACGATGCTAATGCTATGAATGTGATGTTCTTAGGTGGAAAAAGACCCTTGCCTCACACCAAATGGCAATGCTTCCAATTCAAGATAGAGACTGACAGTGGTGGATGTTACATCAATGGTGACGATTACACAGTGTGCAGACATTACGACATGGTGGTAGTGGTGATGTACAGAGGTGGTAGATGTGGTGGAGCAATTGGAAAACATGGGCATTCAATGCCACCGACTAAAAGCTACTATAAAAGCAATAGGAGCAATGGTGTGAACCAGACGAATCAAAAGGCCTTCCTCACTCCTAGGGTTCGTAGGTAGTGGCAGAGAATAAACATCAAGATCGATTTGTGGGTGAAAAATGGTGCATAGTGTGGTCAATAGTAGTCAACAACAAGGGATATCTCTTAGCCTCCCCCTCTTCCATTAGGAGGCATGTAAATAGTGGCATGGATCGAAAGTATGCCTGTGGTGGGTGGTTAGTGGTAGGGAATAAGTGGTCTCCCTCTCTCTCTCTCTTAGTAGTCGAGTGGTGCAACACGAGCTACACGTGGTAGATGGGCACACAATGGTCAGTAGCCAACGAATGATGGTGAGCAAATGGTAGCAGCAAATGCTGATCTATATTAGAGGCACAAATGTTGGTAGCTATAGGTGGAACATGGCAAGCATGCATGGTGGCATAAATAATGATGGCGCATGGTGTGTGGTGGCTCACAATGCATAGTGCAAACAATGCGTGACTTAGCAATAGAGGTAGACAGAGGGCAACACAACCAGTAGCCAAAAAGTAAGGGACAGAAGGAAAGACATCTCTCTCCCACTCACTATCAGTAGCAGTAGTGGTAAATAGAGCAATGATAGTGTTAGTAGTACCATTGGTGGGAGTTTGCAAGCATCAGTAATGGAAAGTGGTAGTAGCATTGGCAGTAGCATTGATGAGAGTTTACAAGCATCAACAACGATGAGTGGCGGTAATAGTAGTTTCCAACAGTTTGTTTTGCAGTAGCGGTTTTTCCATTCCTACAACAACAGGGTTTCCTATCTAGTAGTAGGCATTGGCAAGCAGCAGTAGTGCTAGCAGCACATTGCTGCGTAGTAGGGTTTTATTTTCTTTTTCTTATGATAGCAAGGTTTTTTGCCTAGTATTTGGCACCAGTGGTAGTGACAGTGATGCCCTGAAGCAACTATGAATGGCGAAAAACAATGGTCACACATGATGAGGAGGGGGTAGGATCACCATTTAACTATAATGTCACATAGCCCTCTCCAGCTGAGACTATTCCTAGGTCTTTGTACCCATACGAGAGGTTCCCTAAGTGATAGTCTCCCTAAACAACTTTTACCAAGTGTTAATGTGTCCATAATTTATGCATCAACACCCTTTTCACACTAGAAGGAGGACTTGGTTTGTTTCCTAATTTTCTTTCAAAACTTATTTTCTATTGAATTTTTCTACTAAAAATCTATATTTTTCAGCCCTTTTTGGAAAAATCTATGTTCCATAGTTCTTTGAAGCCTCAACTCGTTGAAGAAAATATTTATGCTTTATTTTCTAAGAATTTTTGAGCCCTTTATTTTCTAATTTCAAATAATTCTATTTCCTAAAAATTTTAGTTTCCTGTTACCTAAGTTTCATCAACCATTTCTAATCCTATTTTCAAATATATCTTCTAAACCCTTGTTTTCTTGTCCCATTTTCAAATTTGTACTCTAGCAGTCCCTACCTCAACTCCAACTTTGGTGAGGTGATTTACATCATTCTGCTTTTAATTTACTTTTCTAAAATTTCACATTTTCTATTTTATTTGCAATTTTATCTTTCCTTTTAAAAATAAAAATTTAAAAAATATATTATTTAA
>MNCI01036492.1:79767-94908 GCA_015680685.1 Gnetum montanum | reverse complement strand
ACTTTAGAACATAAATTTGTTCTTCGATCCTACAACCCCTACTAGTGATGCCCGCCAACATATAAAATGTTATGAAACCTTACTAGGCATCCATAACATTATCCAAAATGACATAGCATGTAGGGTATTTATGACAACTTTTAGGAGCAAAGCCACCCAATGGTTTTTGATGCTCCCAAATGCCTCTATCGACTCATGGCAAGAGTTTAAAAATAAGTTCCTACGTTAATTTGATAAGTTCATTAGCTCTACCATAGCATTAAGCAATTTCACAAGCTTAAGGAAAATACCTAGGAAAAATTTCCATGACTACAACTTAAGATTACTGCATCAATTTGCTTATGTGCCAAATGAGATGCATCTGCAACTTGATGGTATCCTCAATTTTTACGTATTCATCATTGACCCATACTTTTCCCATGCCATTAAATCTAATCCCAACATAACAGAAATACAAAGAGCAATGGCTAAAGCCATTGAGTTAGAATAAATTAACCTCATGAATAGCATTCAAGCCTAATTTGGAATGATAAATGTTAGTAACCTTATGCAATCTAGTCCTCTATCTTTACCCACTTTTCCAATGACCAATACTATGTTTCAAACTTCTTCCCCTCTTCAACTAACTCAACCTTCAAACAATAATTTTCAAAGTTCAGCATCTTCTTCATTTCTACAAGCTAATACTAGTTTGAATGATGACCAATTGAAAGCCTTAATCTAATCATCATAAACCCAGGCAGGATATCTAACCTTGTTGGACCTACAACTCAAACTCAACATCAAATGACCCAACTATTAACTTCACTTCAAAAACTTTCTAATGAAGTAGTTGAATTAAAGAAAAACAACAATAAGGTTCCTATACAATCTGAAAAATCCAAGTCCATCAATCAATGATAATTATTGTCATCTCAATAACACTAGGCAACATTTTGAGAAAACTTGTTCTTAATTTTTAGCACTATATGGTGACAATACACAAATTCAAAGAAATGGAAAAACCTCAATTATGGCCTTGAACATACCTCATGAAATGGAACATGAAGAAGTTCCCTCATTGGAACAAGTTATGGTAAGTGACCCCAACCCACATAACACTCACTACTGTAAACTTAGTGACATTATAAACACCACACAACACCAAACTAGGAATCCTTATACTCCTCCAAATAGAAGAGCTCATAGTAAAAATAACACAAGTAATCAAATTGGACCATCACAAGCAAATGCCCCACAATGTCCAAACCCTCCTTCTATACTTAGAAGACATTCACCTCAACAAGAAGCCAAAGATGAACATAAGACTTATAATCTAGTTGAGGATTTAAAAAAAAAATTAAAGCCAAAATTTCAATGTATGATCTTCTACATTTTAATGAAATGAAAGATGTGATTTAAAAGATAGTTCATACACCAGGACCAATAATGAAAAATCTCCAACAACTGAACGGCAAGTTCATTTTGTAGAAAGACCCAACACATTATCAATACAAAATTCAAACAATTCCATGTCAAAAAATAAAGAGCAACTCCCTCTCCTGACAACTTTGATTATTTTAGGAAAGAATGTTCATAATTATTTAATGGATTCTAGAGAAACTGTTAGTGTCATGCCACTTGAGGTATGTAAAACATCAAGAGCATGACTGCTACCACAAGCAAGAAATGTGATACAACTTAATAGATCTAATGTACATGTGGTAGGGTCATTAAAGAAAGTAAAAGTACAACTTAAACAATACACTAGTTTTACATGTTATACAGATATTTTAGTAGTCGATATGTCACCCACTTATGGTGTGCTTTTATCTAGGACTTTTGGAGCCAAGTTTGAAGGCTTCGTCAGCTTAGATTTCTGAGAATTATTAATTCCTATTAAAGGAAAATCTGAATACATGGTCATACCAAGAAAGCCTTTCTATAAACAAGTGGTAACAACTTTTGATCAACAAAATCAATATTTGGAAGATAAAAATACTAGTCTTTATATTGGAGTTATTAAAGTTGGGCTTGGAAAACATGTTATAAATTACCATGAAAGTGAAATTTCAAAAATAAATCCTTTTGCTTCTAGTGAATGTAAAGAAATTTATGAAGATGCCTTACCTTATTATCAACATAATGGAAAAACATGTCTTTTGGGTGACGCATCACCATTAGTGGAGGACAAAAATATGAATGAGATCCTAACCATTAAAACATTAGAAGGTATGCCAAATTTTGAGGACATATCCATTGAACACATTCCTAGAGAAGAAAATTATGTTCCTAATTTATTAGCTCAAATGACCACTACTTTATAAACACAATGCTTGGAATTCTAAAAGTATTATTGAAAATGTAACTCCTATTCTATTATAGATAATATCTTTTCTTTTCAAGTTTTGATGATGATGATCATATTCATGAATTTTTATTTTCCAAGGGTAAATTTAGTGATTAATGTTTAAACGTTTCTCAAATTAATAAAGAAGCTATGTTAAAGGATGTCATATTTTTCAAATTTAGTTCCCATTAGAGAATAAATAAGTGAATTGTGATTATGATTTAATTTTCATAATCTTGTTCATTGACAAATTGTTAAAAGATGGGTTGACAACAAATATGTAAGTCTTTAAAATAGGAGATCTAGTCCTAAAAAGAGATAGAATTCAAACAAGCCCTCAAAGTAGGTTTTATCCTATGTGGTCACCTCCATTCCAAGTTATAGATGTCATTGGCCTCAATGTTTACAACATTGCTTATTTGCAAGGATATAAGTTACATAGAAATTTTAATGCATTTCATCTAAAGCATTTCTACTTAGATGCCCCACGTGGATACTTGGTAGATCCTTAGTTTTATGTTTTATTCCCCTTCACCATTCATTCATTTGTATATAATTGCATTTGCATATTATCTTTGCATTTCCATCTTTTCTTTCTTAGCATATTAGTTTTGGTATGATTTTTGCTTTTCATATGATTTTAGTAATCATTATGGTCTTTTGAGTTACTGGGCATTGGGTCATCATAACACCATTGGAAGATAATGCAAGTATAATGCTTATATGATATATCCTATTACTGTTATATAAAATCTCCTTTATATGATACATTTCAATAATGCTATGATTCTTCCCAATCTATCTCAAGGTTTTAGTTTTATTAGTTATGTTGGATTATGAAGGACAGGATTTATGCTAACTTATCATGTAATCATCATGATCATGTAAGTGTAGGACATGTGAAGTTAGAGAATGGTTAGCCACAATAACTAGGTGGCGTTGGAAAATGCCTTTTTCCATCTCATAAGCCCAAGCCCTCAAGTGTGATGATCCATGGCTATCCTATGAACAATAGGGTGAAGTGTGTTTATCTCCACTTGAGAACCATTAGCCACCTAGGAGACCTACTATGATGCCATCTCGATTGTAATTAAAAAGAACATACACAAGGGTTGAACTGCACCATGGACAAAGCTCTAAAAAGATCATGTTTTTTGGCAATGTAGCTAATTGTCTAGATTTGTTAGAATACCTACCTTAAGAATGAAATATACCATGAGTAAAGTTTTCTAAAAAAATGAAAAAAGAAAGAGAATGAATACCATGTTCATTGGTAGTGTAATAGGTTCTTGAGTGTGATGGGGTCTAGCAACAATCCTCACCATAGCCTCCATTCCCCTTTAAAACATATTTTTCTAAATTCAAAAAAAAATAGAGAGAAAATCAAAGAATCCTTTTCACCCACTCCCTTTCTAAATGTCAAAAAAAATCCCAAGGGAAAATTTGAAAGTTGTGGCTATCTATGATTCAAGATAAGCCTATCCTCTTCATTAAATTTGGCATAAGTCTTGTGCTCAAAGTAGTCCATAGATTTTTACTTTTACCTTATGAGAAGATTGGGAATGAGATCTTATTTATACACTTTAATTATCTGTGTGTGTGTGTGTGTAGTTAAAGTTATGATTTATATAAAGTATATGTTTTGATCTTGGATAAATAAGACAATGTAGTAAGGGTGGCCCACATTTAGTTCTCTCTTGATTATATGGTTATTTTAATCATGTTTAGATTAGTGTAGTTTGCTTTCAAATCTTAATTTATCTCTATTTTATTATCTTTTTGATCCTCTATCTTTTTGTATGTCCTTTTAAGATTTCTATGGTTTTTTTGCTCCTTACACTTGCATGCAATTTCTAGTTTGGGGGCTAAGTGTTGATGCCAACATCACCCATGCTAGGCACGGGGCCATGACTTATTGGTCTAATCAATAGGAGGCTTGTTCTCCAAGAGAGCTATGAGATTTAAAACCTATTCTAGACTTTTGAAAATTCAAATCTCAACTAACTTCATATATAAAATACACATAATCTAGGTAAGTAGAGCATTTCACAGAGGTCAACAAGCTACAAATTCATAAGAAAACCTTGGTTCTCATAGAGAATGAAACATATGATCATGAAAGTATCATTAGCAATGGTAGTTTATAGTATTTTAATTTAAACTATTGGTTGAATTCATAGTACATCTACTACAAATATCAATGGCCAAAGGTCTACAGTACTAATGCTGTGAATGTGATCGTCTTGGATGGAAAAAGGCTCTTGCCTCACACCAAATGGCAACACTTCTAATACAAGACAAAGATTGATGGTGCTAGATGTTATGTCAATGTTAACAATTATGTGACCTATGGATGTTACGATGTAGCAGTAGTGGCAACATGTGGAGGTGGCAAACATGTTGTAGTACTTGGTAGATGTGGGCATTCAATGCCACTGAATAGGAGTTGCTATAAAAGAAATGGGAGCAATGGTGGAAAGTAGAGGAATCAAAGAATCTTCCTCTCTCCTAGGGTTATCAGGCAAGGGCAAACCATAAACATCACGACTAAGCTATAGGCAACAAATGGTGCATGGTGTGATCAATGATAGCCAACAATAAGGGACATCTCTCGGCCTCCTCCTCTTCAATTAGCAGGTGCATCAACAACGACATGGGGGGATATCATGCATCTGGTGAGTGGTCAGTTGAAGGGAATAGGTGGTCTCCCTCTCTCTCTCTCTCTCTCAGCAATTGAGTAGTGCAGCATGAGCTACACATGGTAAACTGGTGGATGGTGGTTAGTAGCCAATGAACAATAGCAAGCGAATGATAGTAGAAAACGATGATGCACATAATAGGTGTAAATAGTGGCAACTATGGGTTACATGTGGTAGGCATGCATGATAGTGCATGGCACAAACAACAATGGTGTATGATGCATGGCAACTCACAGTGTGTGGCGACACATGGTGTGAACAATGCATGATGTAGTAATGGTGGTGGATGGTGAGTGACGTAGCCAATAGTTAAAAAGGAGGGGATAGAAGGAAAGACATCTCTCTCCCTCTCCCTTTTAGTAGCAGTAGTAGTCAACATAGAGATGATAGTGTTGGCAATTACAAGTTGCACCGCCCAATAATTCATTTCTACAATAGTGAGGTTTCCATTCCTGTAGCAATGGGGTTTCCTATTTGGCATTAGGCATTAGTGAGAAGCAACAATGATGGAAATGCATTACTACACAATGAGGGTTTTTTTCTTGTTCTTGTGGCAATAGGATTTTCTACCTAGCAGTGGGTGCCATTGACAGTGAACAATGGCAAATGATAATCATGTGTGACTAAGAGGGGGTACAATCCCCATTTAACTATAATGTCACATAGCCTTCTCTAGTTGAGACTATTTTTGGGTCTTCATACCCATACGCGAGGAACCCTAGGTGATAGTCTCCCTAAACAAGTTTTTCTAGGTGTTGATGTGTCCAAAATTTATGCATCAACAAAATGTTTACCAAGAGATTTTCCCTTTCAATTCCTTGACATAAATGTTGCTAGTTTTTCATAGAAAGAAAAAATGTTTCCATGTGATGACTTTAATGCTAGCATTAGTTTTGATCATATTCCTATTAGTTACTAGAATATTAATGAATTTTTAGAACATGAGAAATGTGAAAAATTGGAATTGGTACTTTAAAGTTAAAAATGTCAATCACAAAGGAAAATATTTTTTGGATTAGGAATAAGGACAAGATTTATTGGTTTTAAAGAGCATCAATAAATATCCAAAATAAAGTGGATTTACTTTTGTAGAACTACAAGGTAGCTCTAGTATTGATTTTCTTCTTTCTAGCTTATTAAATATTAGTAATATCAAATGTCTTAAAGTAGAAGAAGAAACAATTAGATTTTATCACTATCTTTTATATTTCATCTTATTAAAAGATACACAACATATTAAGTATTTCATAAGGGAAAATCTCTTTAAAGTGACTATTAAAATAAAGGAGAATTTTCAAAATGAAATTTAGAAGATTTAAATATCAAATGTGAGTCTTACAAAAACTCTAATTATAACTACCATCAATATTTCTAAAGGCCAAAACCAACATACTAATAACGAATAATTGTTTGATGAAGAATGTACAATAACTATAATTTTATTAAATACTTATAAGTCACCATAGATTATTATGTAATATAAAAATTTGATTTACACTAAGAAGAGAAAATTTATTGGACAAAGATAGACTAGTATATTACAAATGATGAAGAAAGATTTTAAATATTTTTGACATTTATCTTAAAGTGAGATCAAAACAAACTATGTATTCTCTCTCAAAGATATTGAAAATTTTTATTAAGCTTTATTTCATTGCAATGATAGAATGGAAGAGTTTCATAATAATGATAATACACTAATGATTTTCTTTGATGACACAATGTAGGAGATGAAAAGATTAACATTCAAAAAAGTTATTGATTTAAATAAGTTACATGAAGAAATTCTTAAATAGAAGGATCATTAGTATCTAATGCTTAAATTTAGAGAGGGGGTGTTGGAATCCTAAAATAATTGTAATATAGGTATACCCTAAGATATATAACCCAACATTTCCCACCAAAATCAAACTCATAACTTAGAACTTTCAAATCAAGAGTCTTACCACTAAGCTAAGATCTCATTATTAGAAAAAGTTAAATTTAGCTCTCCAAGTGGGGTTAAAAGGATAATTATTCATTAATAAATTAACTATACTATTTAAAAAAGAAAAAAAAAGACATAAATAAATATAGACTAATATTAATTAGTAATATGTTTTTCAATCTTTTAAGCACTATTCTAAAATCTATGTTTGGAAGATGAACTAAAGAAAATAAGTACATGTAATTTTCCAAGTATGATTTAGGTAACAACATTCTACTACAAACTATCTCATTACTTTAAAATATTGTATTGATAGACAAAAGGTTTATACATAAAATATTTATATGTTTTATAGTTTTTTCTAAGGCCTATGATTTGGTAATGCAAGAAAAGTTATGGAAGTACTTGAAAAATTTAGGAGTTCTTGCTATATGAATATCCACTATTAAAAAAGTTTATAAAGAGGCATTCATTCAATTTACAAATGGTCAAGAAAGAATCCTATTTAATTGTTTTTTTATGTAAAATAAGGATATCCTCATTTCCCTACTTTATTTGGGATTTTTATTGATGAATTTGAAGAATGGACACAAAACTAATAACTTAATTTGCAATTATAGCTAGATGTGATCCATTTAGGCTCTTACTTTATGTTGAAGATGTCATCTCAATAGTGAATTCAATAAAACTTTTGTAACAAATGGTTAATACCATTACTGACTTTTTTCAACATTCATGAATACAATTTTATGTGTAAAAGACTAAAATTATGATTTTTAACTTATCTAAGAAGACAGATAATTTTCCTATAGGAAATGAACATGTTAACATAGCTTCCTCTTATATATATCTTGGCCTAGAATTCTCTTGTAATTATAAAAGAGATCAATAAATTATTCAAAGAGATGCAAGTGATATGAAACATTTATTTACCTTAAAAACCAAATGTAACTAGGAATCTACTCTAACTTAGGATATCCAACATAATTATGTCATACCATTATTCAACCCATTATTCTTTATTTGTCTATTATATGAGGTCTAGCAAATAGATAGAAGAAATATAGAAGCCTTTTATGACATCTCATTCTTTATTAATAAATAATTTAGAAAAGAATAAGTGTATATAGGCCATGCTATGAGGGTATCCTAAAATTATCTTCTTTCCATATCTATCTCTTAAACATAATCTAACACTACCACCATGGTTATACATACTCTCAATGAAAATGTATAGCTAAGTTCCTTCCTATCCCACTTCATCTAGCACCTATTATTCACCTTTATCCACTTCCCAACTCCATGTTGACATGATCTTTAATTTACTAGTACAAATATTTTATGTCAAACCCCTTAAAAATTCCTTTAAGAGATATACCCATTATTAGAATGTGCCCTTCCATTAAAGGTCTTATTACAATAATTACCTCTCCTTGTTATGGAATGACACTATTTAGGAATGGACACATGACAAACTAACCCTCTTAGCTCTTGTAAATTCTCGAATGAGTTTACATTAAGGGTCTTTCTCAATAGTCCAATATTTTGATTTATCCTTTTTAAATGGGATTTAAGGTTCTCTTACTTACTCTATGATGAGCGCAGTTACTCTAGTAGTTATTCTAGTTATTAGAGCAATTACTCTAGTGGTTACTCTAGTAGTTACCCCAATTATTAGAGTGGTTACTCTAGAAATTTCTTTAGTAGTTATTCTAATTATTAGAGCGGTTACTCTAATTATTAGAGTAGTTGCTCCCAAACCTATAAATACAGTGCCCAAGCACACAATTGAAGGAATTATTTCAGCAGTCAAGTAGCGAAACTCTTGTAGTCTGTTTGAAAGTTAGAGTATTTTCCAAGTGCCCATAGCAAGAGGTATAGGTGTGGATGAATCTTTATTCGAGCATTGTGTACCTAAGCACACCTTGTATATGGCAATAAAGATGAGCTCTTCAATTCATCGTTGTAGAACTAGAGATTTTTTTTCTTACACATTTCTTTTATTTTATTTTCTTATGCATTTATTTTATTTTATGCACTTTACATTTCTGTTATTAGCACAAAAATTCATTTTGATCAATTAAGCAAATCATTAAATTACATAAGCACGACCGCTTCGAGCATGCATGTAATGCTTGGTAACCAAGTAACGATTAGCGTTTGGTAATCCTAACAGTGTTGCACTAGTTTAGGATGTGTATGGAAAGTGGGAACGAATGCTGGTGTTAGGATTAGTTAGAACTTAGTTAATGAGTAGTTAAGTTAAATTAGTCACTTATTTACCTCTCTCCTTTCCTACTAGCGTAGGATATAAAAACATAAAAGATATAAAAATCATATGCCTCAAGCTTACTTAACCATACAGTCATGACATACAAGTAAGTTTCGGAAGATAACAATCAATCAACCTATCCTTATTCCACAAGGGCACATAAGAACTTAGTCCTTGGAATTCAACCAGATCATGCGTGAAACAATTGTATTCATATGGTTGAGCATAGAGGTATCTCGCCGCTCATCATTGGCGTCATTGCCAAGGACTTAGTTGTTTATATGCTAATTAGAACATAGGAAATAATTCACATTGTTGTAATGAACCCTTAGGTTTGATTGAGAAAATAATAAACAAAAATACATTGCACACTAAATAGACAAGTATGTTTCCTTCTTTGTACAAAAGTGCCTCACTACCTAGGTCTAAAATAAGAAACAATCGATAGTGTAATACACATGACTTTGATCTGCCAATCCCTCAACAAGTTTGAGTGGGATATATTCATCCTGATGAGTATATACCAGACTTCACCTTTATCCTCCATCAAAATGAACAACTGCGTTGGCTAGACTTAGAAGGTAACATAGTGTTACCTCCTGATCGTTTAGTCCCATGCACACTTCTTTGTGCCCTCACATGAATTGGCATTACGCACTTACATGCAGAATATGTTGTGTAATATCATGACTCAGAAGAATACCATCCAATAAAGGCACAACGTCAAAGGGATTTGCAACAAGAGAGATATCATAAGTCTTTGAAGGGTAAGTGGTCACAGAATGTCCCACATGTCTGAAGTGAAAATGAGGGTGGCGAACCTGCCTCAGGTAGTCTCCCACACAATGATGTTCCTCCCCTTAACATTAGCAAAGGGGTTATATATGAGAACCTTCATTCCACTATTCATAACCAAGGTTCTGATATCCACAGGCAAAAAAGGGTCCGAAAAAGGGACACGGACACACAGTAAAGATGGGCACTCTGATCACTATTGCGATCAAGGCCAAGATCATTGAAGAAAAGGTGGTAGACATTGTCATGGTGATAGTTCTCCTTCTTCTTCACCTTCATCATCTCCTTCACCCTTTCCTTCAGTATCTGGATGCATTCATAAAGAAAAAGACCATGGGAATAAAGATAGGCAAACTAAAAGTCATAGATGAAATAGCTAGGAAAGGGGACAATGGCACTTTAGAGCATCACAACATAGAAGAAGGGAGAGTAGGGAACAACGTAGGCATCATATATTCCATGGATGATACAATCACGATGAACCCTACTCACTACTTGAAGTATGTTAGACATAACTGTGCTGATTGAAATCATCGGTGTGAGGCTGGAAGCAAAAAACACATGCCGAAAGATTGCCGAAGAGACAGAGCCGACCCTACCTTCGTGGGAGGGAAAATTGGAAAAGAAAACAAAGGTAGAGTGACTTGGATGGTCTGCACGCAAATCAACCAAGGACTTCCCCAAGCGTAAGCTATGGCTTGCACTGGGGTTATTTTAACGAGTAACGTACGAAATGTAAACAAAGTGTAACTACGACATCGTATACTGAAGCATAAAGTAGATAAAAATAGAGCAAACAATGTAATGGAAGGCAATAATGAACTATGTTATATTGCTTAACAAGGATGTGCACCAGTCAAAGTGTAGTTGTGTGTGTGGATGACACGTCAAGCGCTAAGCCCCGGAGTGATGTGTTTACAGGTGCTTGGATGCTAGGAGTCCCATGCGCCTAAGCATCCAAAGTTGCTTGTTGATGCTCCCTAAGCCATCAACCTTCAAAATTTCCAACCCCATTTATGTGAATGGATGGGGTATTTATAAGGTTTGGCTTGGCTCAAGTGTAGAATTCATGAATGGAATCAACGGCTGAGAAATGAGAGAAAAATGGAACATGTAACAGGTGTTTGATGAATAGCTATGTGTGAATTGGACATGCGTAGGTAGGCTACATTTTTGATCAGATGCACTGTATCTTATAGCGTGTGTTGGCTTACGCAAGTTAGCTTACACCCATAGAAGCAGATACAATTTGGAGCATAAGAGCTTGACAAGCTCACAAATGGTAAAAATTTATAATAAAAATGATAGTGTACAACAAGAGAAATTGACTCCAGCTTGCTTACAACTTCTTGATCCATGAATTGACTGCTGCAGGGTGTCGATGTGAGTGGTTTTGTGTCTATTTGAGGCATTTCTATTTCACAAATGCTTCCAGCGTGAGTTTATTTTGTCCTACCGTGTCCTTAGTGTGTTTTTGGCATGCTTTTGACTGGACATGATTAGTACTCACATTGTACTCATGCTACCAGCATGACCTTAGTGTGACCTGATGAAAATGACACATTTCACACTAGTTTTTTATCTTTGAAGCCTGTTCTTTGAGTACAACAATTTCCTAGCTATGATTAACCTTGAGAGTGAACTGCATGTTGAAAACTAAGCTTGAGTGTATTTTAATTTGAGCCACTTTTGGTAACTCATGCTATCAGCATGACCTCAGCGTGACCTCAGCTTGAGTGACAAAATCTTTGTGATTTTGGACATGAAGTTCAGAATTATGGAGGCTGGGACTTGAAGTAGTCACTAATGGACCTTGAGGATGACTTGTATCTTCAAAGTCATACCATTTTGACTTGGTTTTAAGACTCTTGAAGTTGCTCACGTTGGGCGTGATCAACACTCACGCTGTACTCACGCTGCCAGCGTGGCCATAATGTGACCTAGGAAAATTTGTCCAATCTGGCCGAAAATCTGAACTCCTGAATGCCAAAACTTGAAGTGGACAATAGCGATCCTTGAGGATGACTTGCATCCTCAAATTGAACCATCTTTGACTTGATCTTGAAGTCATTGGAGTTGCTCACACTGAGGGCAAGCTCAGCTTGACAAGTCGAGCATGAGTAAGCTAGCTTGACAAGCTAAGTGTGAGTAAGCTAGCTTGACAAGCCGAGCGTGAGTAAGCTAGCTTGACAAGCCAAGTGTGAGTTCCATGCCTTAGTTAAATTTTTACCTTCCAAAAGCTAAAAGGACTCTGGATATTCTCATTTCATAGTGTTAGGCCAAAATTAGTGGTGTTTCAATAATTGAGGCTGTTAGAATTCCAACAAGGCACCAGAAAGATAGTAGGATCAAGAGATTAGATAGGAACAATATCTCACAATTTGAAGGGGAATACAACGCTGATCCTCCGAATCACTTACAAGCATTTCATAATGCATGTGCCTTACAAAACATACAGAACAAATGGCAAAAACTTAAGTTATTCCTATGGACATTAGTTAAAGAAGTGGATAGTTGGTACTAGTTCTTAGAACTGAAATCCATTCGTAGATGGTGTACTATGTTAGAATTATTCAATGATAAGTACCAAAAGTACTCTCAAGTGTCCAACCTACAAAATAAAATCTAAGGCTAAAAACAAAAAGGACATGAACCCTTGGATGCTACCATGGGCTGATACTATGCACTATTACATTGTTGTCCTAGCCATGGTTATTCGCAAAGGGATCAACTGCACCATCTCATAGATGAGCTTAGGCATGAAACAAGAAGAACCCTTGGGACTTATGCCCAAGGAAGACTATTTGAGCTTAGGTCCCATCAAATTCAAAGACTATTGGAGCAAGTTGCTAAGGAAGAAGGTGAGCTACGAAAAAGAAAAAGTGCAGAAGAGTATAACCAAGATCCTTTCCTTTGGAAGAGGGGAGTAAGATTTTGTGAGGATGAAGAAGAGTCACCACTCGAAGAGATGATGAATAGAAAAAATTTTCCTATCCAAAAGTTAACATCAAAAGTATTGGCAAAGTTAGACCAAATGTGGGATTCCCTAGACAATATATGTTAATCTGTTCTTAAAATAGTAGAGGAGTCTAAAGAGCAAGGTAGTGATCATGAAAAAAGAAAAATGAGAGAAGCTAAACATGCATGTAGCAAGGGTAAGGGAAAAGTTGCCATCATTGAAGAGGTTGTGGAGTTGGAAACAGAAAATGATAGTGGATGTGAAATATGTCAATATGACCATCCTAAGGGATGTTTCCCTATAATCTCACATCTTTAAGTGTATGGGATGTATGCACTTAACCCACGATTGAACAAACAGCAAGCACCCTGAAGGTTACCTTACCCCCAAGGTAACCCAAGATAGTTCCACCAATTCTTAATGTATTATCCAAGTGGAACTTCACCACAACCAATTGAGCAATATCAATAGTGGCATCACCCACAATCATGGGGAATGCCACCACCAAGGCAATAGTATACTTACTAGCAACTTAACCTATATGGATATTATTTGTCGTAGCCAATCTTCCCATGGGACTCTACTAGTCACATCACTCCTCAACCTCACTACCAAGCTCACGAGTATTATGTGACTCTCTTCTAGGGACAATATTCTACAAGCATATCATCCTTCTCATCTAGCTGCATCTCTTCCACCAATAGCTCCACTACCACTTGCTCTGGCTATGCAGGGTGAAATCCCTACATAGCCATAGAAACGTAATGTCACAAGAGCTATTAACTTTCAACCTACTGTTGGTTCCAACAACCACATGAAGAAAAGACCTTTCTTTAGAACCAACAGTCTAAACAAGCCCTTGAAATCACAAGTGGCTAATTCCTTAGATGCCTTAGTATCAATCAAAACTTCGAAGCCTCCTTCAACTCAACCACAACACTCAATGCATATGGTCATGCTAACACATGCCATCACCGATTAGATCAAATATGTCCACCTTCCCAAGAAATTCTCTGATCCTAGGAGTCTTCTGATATACTTAAAAATCACTAAAAATGCACCATGCAAGTCTCTTTTGGATTCATGTTCTAGTGCCAACTTGATTTCTCAAGAAATGTACAAGGCCTGGAAACTGCCTGCATTGAAAAAGAGAAACATCCATCTAGAGTTGGCTGACTAGTCCATCATTATCCCATTCACACTTGTGGAAGACATTGTTACCACTATTTGTGGATGGTTGTACCCAGCTGACTTCCTAGTGATTCAGGTGAACAACGATAAGGGGGACTTCCCAATCATAATGGGAAGAGCATAGCTAAGCACCATTGATGCACGCCTAGGAATCTGTGATCTTTCCCTAGAAATATCAAAGGAAAATATATTCAGAAAGATCAAGAAGAAGAAAGTTCCATACATCACATACAGTGACATAGGGTGTAATTGTGTGTAGAGGTCATGGTTTGTGCAAAGTTTAACATTGCCTACATGCAATCAGTGTGCACAAGTGATCAACATATGAAGATTCTTGTATGCAATAGCCACACAACAGGAAGGCACCCAATGGCTGATAGCTAATCAAGAAAGTAGTTCACTCATATGCATAGAACCAACTGAGGGTTTGACTTGAACTTACATTGATAGCATAGACACATTAGAGCAAGTCGACTGCCAACTTCCATGTCTTAACCTTGAAAATGTCAATTGGGGAAAGTTGGAAATCCCTGAGATATTTAAGCAAGAGCCCCTCGAGCTAAAAAAATTACCCACCGATATGGAATACATGTTCCTTAAAAACAGAAAATTGGTAATTATCAACGCTAAGCTTTCTCCTCTACAAAAAGAAGAACTGCTGAAGATAATCAATAGATAGTCAAAAGCCTTCCCTTGGTCATATCTCAAATTAACTGGAATAGATCCTAGGATATGCCAACATAGGATTTACACTGACCCTTCCATGAAGCCTCAAAGACAATTGTAGAGGCATTTGAACCCAAGCTGAAGCAAGTAGTCAAGGAAGAAATCGAATAGCTTCTCAAGGCTGGGTTCATATACCCCATTGCTAATAGTGAATGGGTTAGCCCCTTAGTTATTGTGCCTAAAATGGGAGGCAAATGGAGAGTGTGCATAGATTTTAGGCTACTAAATATGGCAACATTCAAA
>MNCI01036492.1:39590-79193 GCA_015680685.1 Gnetum montanum | reverse complement strand
CAAGTAGAAGTATCACTGGTGCACAACTTAACTACACTACCACAAACAAAGAATTAATGGTTGTAGTGTTTGCACTAGAAAAGTTTAGACACTATGTATTGGGATATAAAGTATATATACATATAGATCATAGTGCAATAAGGTTCCTCATGAATAAGCCAATGGTAAGCCCTCGTATCATACGATGGCTTATAATCTTATAAGAGTTCGATCTTACGATAATCGATCGTAAAGGCACCAAGAACATAGTTGCTGATCATTTATCTTGATTGCGATGGAACAACAAAGAGGACGAGTATCTAATTTCTGATTATTTTCCTGATGAATTCCTCTTTGCTGGTGTAGTGAATAATCAATCACCCATGGAGACAAACTAGTATAGTAGCATTCTTACCTATCTCCTCATCCAACATATACCACAAGAGTTAAACCTTAAGAAGAAACAAAAGTTTCTTCACCAAGCCAAGTACTTTATGGAAATCAATGGAAAACTTTAAAAAGTGTGTCTTGATGGCTTGGTTTGATGGTGTGTTCCCGATATAAATCAACTACAAGTTCTCCAAGATGCTCATGAAGGTCCTTGTGGGAGTCATTACGCTGGAAGACGAATAGCCATCAAGATCTTGCTTGCAGGATATTATTGGCCTACATTGTTTTGGGATGCCCATTAATTCATGCAATCTTGTGAGCACTATCAATGTGATGGGGGAATGACTACTAGAATGGAGGATCCACAACAATGGATCCAACTGCTAGAACCACCCAACATTTGGGGAATTGATTTTATGGGGCCAATTACACCAATGTCCAATGAAAAATCCTATATCATTGTTGTTGTTGATTACCTAACTAAATGTGAAGAAGTAGATACTATTAAGGATTGTACATCATCTACATCTACACGATTTATTCAATAACAAATCATAAATAGGTTTGGTATGTCTTGTGCACTTATTTGAGACAATGGTACACATTTCACAGGTGCAACTTTTCAGAAATTAATGCAACACTTAGGGGTTGAACAAAAAATGACAACACGATACCACCCCCAAGCAAATGGTTAAGTTGAAGTCACCAACAGGGAGATTACAAAAATATTAACAAGAACTATTAGCAAGTTTAGACGAGACTAGAGCACTAAACTAAATGATGCTATTTGGGCATACTGCTCCACATGGAAAATCCCTACAGGCTACTCTCCCTATGAGTTAGTGTACGGTAAATTACCAATGCTTCCCATTCAAAATAAGCTCTCTACACTATCCATGGAATGTGACCTTAACCTTGACCTTGATCTAGTACAAAAACAATAGTTAGTAACCTTTAACTTACTAGATGAAATATGACTAGCTACCCTGTCATCTAACGAGTTGCAAAAAGCATTCAATAAACAACATCATGACCTAAGGATTAGGAAAGTTAAATATCAATTTGGAGATAAGGTTCTCTACTAGAATCCTACATATGTGCCACAAAAAATTTCAAACACTATGGGGAGGACCATATAATATTTATGCAACTTTTCCTTCAAGGGCCATGACAATATGCAAACCTGAGAACCTAAGCAAGAAACTCTTGGTCAATGTACAACATGCCATACCTTTCCATGAGCTTAGGAAAGACAGTACACATGCTACCTCTATTGATGAACAACCTTGCTCACTATTTCGGATCTCCTCCTTCCAACTTAAGCATGGGGGATATGGCCACCTATGCTAACCATTTTAGGCCCTCAGTTCTTTTTAAATTTTTTTTTTACACATTTTTCCAACTTTTCTTATTTTTTTGAGACCATCGTTCATGTTTTTACTATTTCTTTGTTTGATTGATTTACTTTTATTCGTCATCTAATAAGTTCTCATGATGGTGGATTGTATTATGTCATATTGATTACTAATTTTTGGTTTTTACCTTTGAATTATGATGCTGATATTAAGATATGGTTCTTTTGGTAAAATAGGCAATGAGTCTGTGCCGTCCACTCATCCATCCAACTCTATGATCTCCTTTGGCTTGGAACTGTACAGTCCCCTGTTTCTAAGTAAATTTATTAATGAATTGGTGACTGGATACTTTTCAAACCAAGGAAAGACTCAAAGGATGAAAAGGGTGTGACTTCAAGGGGATTCGATGCATTTGTGTTGGCCGTTCTCTTGGGGTGCTTGAATGCTTGTTTCTTGGGTTTTCCACCATACGAACATTGTTCAAAAATCAGGAAGCTCAGTGAATAAAAATAAGTCTTTGCATGGTGTGCTTCTCATGCAAAAAAAGAAAAGAAAGGAGAAAAGTGAGAATTCAAAGCACACCCGTTAAACATAATAAAGTAATATGGGCTACAAGCGCTAGTTATGAAAGTGGAAAGACATGTTACCCATGCCTGAAGGTTTCCTCTAAGTAAGGTCCTTTCTCACTTTCTGCTTCTCCATCTCACTCTTCTCAAGATGGTGGTCACTCTTTGTTAACGAATTCTTATTACTTCAAGAGGATGGATTGGCCAAGTGTATTGATGCAAGGTCACTAAATATGGTTGGTTTGAGTCTAGATTTGGGATGAAGTTCTACTTAGTCATCTTAACCATGAAATACATAAGGGGCTTTCCACAACCTTGTTCTTGGAATTCCATTCCATTCTCTCCTCTCCATCTTTCTTCCCATTTTCCACCTCATTGCTGGTTTTATCATTAGTCCATTCTGGGTTGATGCATTGTTTTTCTTTGGTGAATTCTTGTGGGTACGTTTTTAATTCTTACTTCCAAATGAAATTCCTAGAGCCTATGGACACTTTGGTTTGTGGGCATAAAAGGCATGAGCCTACTTTGGGGAGGACCCACTAGCACTCCTTTTTGGTGTAGCTGTTAAGTTCTTTTCCTTAAATATTTCCTACAATCAATCATATCTTGTTTCATCCCCATCCATAACATCCATTTTATTAGTGTTGCCGTTGTTATTTTTTTCCATCTTTCTTGTTCCTCATATTTTTCCATCTTATAGCTACCAAAGGTTTGCTCTTAGTTGTGGGGAGCCTAGCACAAATTTTTCAGTTTTCTCCATTTTACTATTCACCTAACCCCTACACCTTGGGTAGTCACCTATGATATTTCTTCAAACTACTTTTTTCCATAACCATAAATCAGCCAATGCGCTTCATATGGAGGCAAGGTATCAACTACATTGTGGTTTATCTATCCTTGCTCATTTGTGACTGTGTTGTGTGTGCAGATGACGATCATACAAATAATGGATTGGGCTTAGAGGAAGCACTCAGGATGGACCAAAAATGGAGCATTGATGAAAGTAGCAAGTCTGGTGGTGTGGCTATGGATAAACAATGGAAGGTGCAATCTTAGCATTGGTGGAAACATGCTTCATTTTCTTTCTCTCTCTTTCTCTACAAGATGCCAAATAAAGGCTTGGATGTCATTTATTTACGAGTTTTCACCACAATGATCATGAACACTAATGTTGTAATATGCTTATTGATCCATTCACTGGTCACGTTGAGTCTATCATCCCATTCCACTGTTAGTTGTCAATTAGTCAATAATCCCATACCTTCCCAATGTTTTATAAAGAATTTGTTTCTTTTCTTCTATACTTGAGGACGAGTTTTCATTTACTCATGGGGGTATGATGAGAGATATTACTCTAGCAATTATTCTAATTATTAGAGAAGTTACTCTAGTGGTTACTCTAACAGTTACTCTAATTATTAGAGTAGTTGCTCCCAGGCCTATAAATATAGTGCTCAGGTGCATAATTGAAGGAAGTCTTTCAGCAGTCAAGTAGTGAAACTCTTGTAGTCTATTGGAAAGTTAGAGTATTTTCCAAGTGCCTGTAGTAGGAGGTCTAAGTGTGGATAGATCTTTATTTGAGCATTGTGTACCTAAGCACAACTTGTATACAACAATAAAGACGAGCTCTTCGATTCATCCTTATAGCACTAGAGATTTGTTTTCTTACACATTTCATTTATTTTATTTTATTTTATTTTATGCACTTTACATTTCTATTATTAGAACAGCAATTCATTTTGATCAATTAAGCAATTTGATAAATTACACAAGCATGACCGCTTCGAGCATGCATGTAATGCTTGGTAACCTAGTAACGATTAGCGTTTGGTAATCCTAGCAGTGTTGCACTAGTTCAAGATGTGTACGACAAGTGGGAATGGATGCTAGTGTTAGAATTAGTTAGAACTTATTTAATGAGTAGTTAAGTTAAATTAGTCACTTATTTACCTCTCTCCTTCCCTACTAGTGCAAGACATAAAAACATAAAAGATATAAAAATCATATGCCTTAAACTTACTTAACCATAACATCGTGACATATAGGTAAGTTTGGGAAGACAATGATCAATCAACGCATCCTTGTTCCACAAGGGAGCATAAGCACTTAGTCTTTGGAATTCGATCGGATCGTGCATGAAATGCTCATATTTGTATGGTTGAGCATAGGGGTACCTCGCTGCTCATCACTCTACAATGAAAATATAAGGGAAAAAGATATCCACAGAAAATAATATATCATTATGTTAATAAATTACATTAATTCTCTTGGTGATGAGAAGAGTTAAATTAAAAATCTACCAATCACCAATCACAAGTCCTAACTAGACTTATACTATGCACATCTTTTATCTTTGGTTACCTGAGTGAAGGTAGGGTAAATTCTTATTTCAAAATTGTATTACCTAAGCATATTTGACTTACCTACTTTTAAAAATATAGATTAAATAAAGAAAGAAAAATAAGAAATAGCATAAGGAATAAGAAACTCCCAATTTTTATCTCTCATTGAAAATCAAGAATGTAGTCACAATTCAACCGTAAGAAACATATGGTTAGATGGATACATTCAGAATGGTAGGGCTTGATCATGCTTCATAGCTTATTCCTTAGGAATTAACTTTAGGAGCTTGGTAACTTAGAAGAATTGAGTCACACACTAAATATAATTGAATGTCTCTATAAAGAAAAATTTTGTCTTTCTTTTAATAATTATGGTAGTATAATTAGTAAATTGAGGCTCTTGATATATACTATCCATGAGCATCATCTCCTTCTAGATTCAAAAACTTGACTTATCTACTAATGATTTTATGTAGCTAGAATATGCATTAGCTAATGGTATGGTATGATGAATTAATGGAAACATATTTTTGAATTCAAGGCTCCTCTTCTAAAGAGTATTTTTCATATTTAGATTTAAAAATTGATGAACTCCACTTCCTACTCTGATATTAAAATCCCCACAAAGGATGAATGGTACTAGGTCAAAACTAGTACAAGATAGGAATATATTTTAATGTGTTGGATTAGTAATCAAATGTGTGTTAACAACACATACACACTTTTCTAATGACTACCTAATGCCAAGGCAACATGACTTTTCTAAAACATTAACCATTCTTTCTTCCTTATATTTGAAGCTCTAGAATTTTGAAAATTATATCTTCTCATTTTCCTTCAAATCTTGGTGCTAAATTGAACATAACGTCTTTGTGGAATTTCAAATAATCATCCATATTATGATTCTAGTAGTAGACTAATCTTCTGGTTTAAAGGAGGAACTATCATAAGTGCCTTTTTGCTTATAGATTCCTTCATATCCCAACCTTCTTAGATCAATTTATAATTAGTAGAGAAATTCCCATGGTAGAACTTCTTATAGTTGAAGAACATATACATTTAAAATTTGCATTTCTACCAAAATTCATTGGTATGAATATTTGTGTTAATGCGAGGCCCAAGGTATACATGTACAATGTTGCTTTTCATTGGCTAGGATTCTTACAAGCACATTGTACGTTGTGAACTTCCTAGATATTTATGAATTATTTATCAACTCATTCTCATGTATATCAGATGCCTTGTTAATACAAGGCTACAATTCTTCATGCTTGTTGATATTTGTCAAATATGTCTTTCTTCTTGTTGATTTTATTTAAGTCCTCATCCTACTATTAGTTTACCAATTGATCCTTCAACTACTTGATTCCTTGGATAACAGTTTGGCTTCATTCCCTCAACTCTTAATGATCTTTTTACCTCTCTTAGGACATTGGCTCTAATGATGTAATTATTACAAACTAAGGGTTACTAGTCTAAGTTCTGTTGTATGTGTTATGGATCTTTGTCTAAGGAATTTGATATATATGAATATATCTAATTGCCTAATCCTATGAACCAAGGAAAATCAAAGTTTAAATTATTAAAAATGACCATTTGATTATTAAAAGTAAGTTACTAAACTTAGAATTAATTATGTTATACACCTACTAAGGCTCAATTTAAATTACTACCTAATTATTAAGTTCCCATATGATCAATCTAACATAATCATTAAATTTCTACACTAAGTCCTTTCTTTTGTATATAGGCATAGTACCACATTAAAATTTTTGAAAGTTATCATATACCTATCATGTCGTGTGATGCAATGTCATGTAATACCATAACCAATGCTTAATGATGAAAAACTAAATTATTTTTTCAAATGATTGAATTCTTAATGAGCATTTTTTTAAACAATATACTTCTTGATGTGAAATGGCTATGAAATAATTTTGTTCTTATTCTATAATAAGTGTGGCAATCATGTTAACCAGTAATCTGCATTTTTATTAAAATAAAAAACTACAAATGCATTTTTCATCTCCCATGAAATTGATGTTGCATTAATTAAGCATTTGATAAGAGTATTTGTATTTTTATATTTGTATCTCTTTTTAAGGATAGGTCAAATTAGATATTATTGATTAATGCAAGTTTTATTATGGATTTCAATTAATTTCATTCTTTAACTAGTGCAATCTTTGTTGAATTCATCTCTATTCTCATTTATTTTCTTAAATTAATAGCATCTACATATCAAAGCGAAAATTAATTTTATAAGTATTTAAAATTTTTGAAATAAATTCCTTAAAGTTATTAAAGAGTTTGGTCATATTGGTTTTCAAGCTAGCAAGATTATTTATTAAAAACTCTTATTTTAAAGTATTTTCTCATCTCTTACATGATTATATAAAAAAATGTAAATTTCTTACTCATATAAGCAAGAGACATGATTATACAAAGAGACATAAATATTTTCCTAATATAGGTAGGTAACTAATTAATTGAAAATATTTAAGTTCAAATTGAAGCTTTATTACATCACAAGACTCATAGGATCTATTCAACAGATATTACATTTTCATGAGAAATAAAGATAGACTCTACAACTTGACCAAACACCAATAGGGACAACAAAAATAAATCCTAAAATTTTTCTACTATAACATTATAATGTTGTCTCAAATGAGTAGTCATAGAATAAAAAGGAAACACATGTAACTCATCTTCAAGGGTTCCTAACTTACACAACTTACAAATGGTCTCTTCTTGAGGGAGTTGAATCCATCATCCACTTTCAATTCTAAGATAATGAGAACTTAAGTGAAGTTTGCTAATATAATTCTAATACTTAATTAGAATAGGAGTTGAGAGAGATTGATCTTTTGCATCTAGTTTATTAGATCTAATGTGATATAAATAAAATTATTTTTTCTTCTACATTAGACCACATCTATATGAAAACCTTGTATTTGACTAGCTACTGAATATGGTTAGGATTTTACTACTTATCTTTCCAAGAGATATTTTATTTTTTTAATCATTGCCTTCCTTGAAAATACCAACCATAATCTCATTAATCCTCAACAACTACTTTAGAGAATTTGTCTTACTTTGAGATATACAAGCTATGAGTGTATATAATAAATTAACATAAGGCTTATACTTATAAAGTTAATAATCACATGCATATAATAACATTGAGTAAGGTTTTTGTATCTTTTGCTTTAATTCATCAAGAAGAGGTTTTTGCACTCGTTCAATGTCTTTCCAAAGTTTAGCACTAAGTCTACTTCTCCAAACAACACATTCATACAATATAGTAGGATAGATGATAGCTAAAAACTCTAGTTTCTAACCTTTTATTCCTAGAGTTCTAAACCCTTACACTTTTTTTTTCAAAGAATACAAAGCCTTAAAACCTCTTGCTATTTTTTCATGCACTTCCCCAACATGTAATTGTTTGTATAAATGAGATCCAAATATTTAAAAGAATCTACTATTTGCACATTGTTACCTCCAAAATGAAAGTTATAATAGGTATTTCTTGTATCCCAAGTTATTAATTTGCTTTTATCCACATTCACTTAAAGACTAAATAAGCAATGATAATCTTTTAAAATTTACATCATATTTTGTATACCTTTTACAGTATTGGAGATTAAGGTAGCATCATCTACATATACAAGAAGATTCACTACTTGCCATCTAATTTTAATAGCATGACTATCTTGCTTATTACATAACCATTTCTACAATTTATCAATAAATATTTCAAAGAGACTTGGAGAAAGTGGACAAGCTCTTTAACTTCAATTTTTCTTTGGAATTGAAATTTTTCTCTAAATTGCTATTTGTACTTTTAATAATCACTTCTTCCTATAATCTTTAAGTTTCTGTGATCAAATTTGAAGGGAGGCCAATTTTATGTAAGCACAACCATAGTTTTATATGAACCATGAAATCATAAACTTTTACAAAATTAATAAAATAAATAAAAAAATTTTATTAGAAAGTTTTACAAATTTTATGCAATATTTGATAGTAACTAAGTGATCAATAGTACAGTGATTTTGTCTAAATCCTGCTTGATGAATGCATTGTATGAATGATGTGCTACACATGATTCCTACTAACTCTTTTATTTCTAAGTTATTTTCTCCATCCTCTAATATGAGATCCTCTCAAAGCTCTATGTTTAAGTCTACCATATGGTAAATATCATATTCTGGGGGTTGTGGCATTTTCTTGATCATGGGGTTTTTAAATAATCAATGGTTAACATCCTTTGGTGATACTCACATGTCCTAATGATATGTCCTTATAGATTATGGTATTTCCTGGTGGTAAGTGTCCTTGGTGATCATGGCTATCCTAATGTGATCAAATCTTACAATCTTCCTTAAGGNGATCATGGCTATCCTAATGTGATCAAATCTTACAATCTTCCTTAAGAATCCTATTTTTTGTAGTGATCTTATTTAGTTATGAGTAGTGGTTGATCTTAACAAAATTTCAATCCATTTGTACACTGATCATGACCATGGCAACAAGTGGTTTCCAAGTGGTAATAGATTTATGAAAATTTCTTGAATGTTAGTTTCTTGACTGACCTTGGCATATTATAAGTCTTAAGTTTTGGTGACTTAGCTCATTCTTAGTTGGGTGGATGTTCTCTTTGGAGTAGTGTTATAGGCCATGGAATGGTGGTCCACCCTTGAATAAATGTTACTTCAGTTCTTCTACTTGTTGGCTTTTCTTGAAGGTCCTACTCAGGATCTTTTGGTATGTCAAAACATTAAGAAAAATGGAAGACAAGGTTTTTTGTTTGAATGTGATTGTTGTTTATGCAGAACAAGAAAACTTGGATCGAGACAAGAAGGTTTGTAGAAGTGTATGGTTATGAACAACGAATGAAGAATTCATCATGCAAAGAAAGATGAAGAAATATGTCTCCAAGAAATAGTAGACATCTTGGTAGAATTGAAGGATACATAGGTAAAGACGTCTCTACAAAACAAACAACATCTTTTCCCAAACAAAGACATCTTCATAGAATACAAGCTAGTTTTAGAAATATGTCTTTCACCAAACAAAGACGTCTTCCTAGAATGGATGCAAATATAGAAATACATCTTAGGCATCAAGAAGATGTCTTCCATGACTATTTGCTACCATTAGCTAGCCATTGCATGAGTTTTAAGATGGATTTGGATACATGGTGACTATAAGAAGATATCATTTTCATTGGAAAAAGTGCAAGCTCTTGTACAATCATTGTATAATCATTTGTCTATCATTGTTTGTTGCACCTCATTGTATTATCTTTTGAGCATTGTAAAGTGTGATCTACCTCAAAGTACAAGGATCAATAAACTAAGTTGCATTCATCCCTGTAATTGTTGTTCTCTCTTGTTTCCCTATGAGGCTGATGTCATTCTTGTGGGAGGGCATGTTGATTGAGCTTGTCGAGATCCTATGAGATTGAGTGGTTGTGTAGTGCTACAACACTTTGGAGCGAAGCTCAATATTGTAAAGGTTTTGGAATACTGCAAGCCACATTATAAGATTGTTGAGACCTTATGGAATTGAGTGGTTTGTTTAGCATTACAACACTATGGAGCAAAGCTTAGAGATTATACAAAATGCAATATCCTTAAAATCACATTTGAGAGAAACAAAGTTTGAAGATGTGCTAGTGATCTATGCTCCAAGTGTGGATCACCCAAGTTGGGGAACCACATTCAATTTGGTATGTGTTATTTGTCCAAATAATTTGAATTAGGGAAACTTATTCAATTCCCCCCCCCCCCCCCCCCCCCCAAACTAAGTTCAATGATCCACACCTACTTTCTTATCCTCCACATGCAAGTTGAGTGCTTAAGTGACAGTCCTCATAACCTAGGATTCATGTCTCAATTTGAGTTATGGTGTGTGGTGTTGCTTCTCTTAATAATGCTGATGTTTTAGTGCACACATCTCTACAAGTTTGTCAATGTTGATAGTATTCCATTTTTGCAATTAGCTCTTTGGCTTGATGGCATTGCCTATTTTTCCTCATATGCAATTTCCTCAATTGTTGCCAAATTTTTGTTTGATTCAAGTTAAGATAGTACTTCCTATGAATGTTGAAAATGTAGATAATGTTTAGAGTTTATCTAAATGTTGGTCCTAAGTGTGAGAACTCTTAGAACTCATAATAGAGGTAGGGTATGATTATAGTGCCTAAATGCATGAATCTCAATATAAGTGCAATGCATGAAGTAGGGTTGATTCCCTTCAAAATTCTTAAGTAAGGTGCAATATGATGAAATATATTTTGGTTTGCTTATCCTAAATGGACTTCCCTAATTGATTCTTTTGACCCCTCTAGTGAACCTTTCCTGTGACAAACCTTATGATAATTGATAGCAAAAGGTAACAGATAGATGATTGTTGATGATTATTCCTCCTTAAATGTTTTACCAAACCTCCTTGAGGACATAGTCCTCTAGATGGCTATTTATTGATAGATGTTACTTCTAATTTAGGGCATAAACTAGAAAAGCAAAAAAAGAAAAGAAAAAAAATAAGCAAAGTTGAGACCTAGTCTACCTCAAATTCCTTAAGTTTTCGAGATTGTGTATCATGAATTAATGAACAAAACCTCAAGTGGTAAAATGTAAATCCTCCTTGTGAAAGCTTCAATGATAGATACTTTAGTATCTCACTATTGGTTCTTACTATTAAATAGAATTTTGGATAAGACCTACCAATTTATGTATTCCCATAACAAGTAGTGGTTATGTGGTATCGCTATTGGTATGATGGTTATGATGCAAATTAGATGTTAGACTTACTTTAGGGAAGAAACCTCACAACAAGGACCTATTTAATTTGATAGAAACAAAAATTTGGTATTATCAATTTTTGTTTTCAAATGCTCCTAGCTTTGTAAGAGATGCATATCATACAAACTTTACTATTCTTTAAGGATTTGTGATGGAGTTTATCTTTAGAAGCATTCTAAGTACTTCCCTTTGATGTAAGTTACCAAAAAATAGTGCTTATCCAACTTCCTATGACATAGAGATCATGATGTATCAACAAAATTTAGTTGATTCTTCCTATAGATGGGTTTCAAGGTTATGGTGGATGATATGCGAAGAGTACTATCTTAGGGCAAGTTTTCCTACCTATCCTCAACTTACCCTAACATTCAAGTAGCTAGCTCGATGTTGGACATATTTGATAGTTTTAGATGGTAGCAAGTGTATGGGATGCCTTGATTGCATCTTGGAGAAATTTTTCAATATAATTTTGGATCTTCTCCATTGCTTTGGATATGGTAGTATGCTATTCCATGATAGAAACATGGTTAACTAATGCTAGTTTGTCCTTGAATAGCAAGATTACAACAAATTGATATACGTTTGTACCTTACTTGAAAGAAGGAATCTACTCAACTTTTTTTCTACTAGATTAGATCTAAATCAAAGAAAAGAAAAGAAGAAAAGAACAATGGTTTTAGTGTGTAGATGGTTATCTAATGTATAGATGGCTAGATTAGTGAGACCTAATGTAACACCCTCCTTCCTACCCCTAGGAGGAAGAGCATTGTGTGGGATAAGAATAGATAACAAATATTGGTCATGGCAAAGTAATGAAATTGATTCATTCTAACACAATGAAAGAAAGTATGGTTAATCCATGATTGAAAGGATGAAGAAGAGATTAGATAATGACAACACAATGTGAATTATATCTTTGAATATTAACATGATTATACACACACACACACACACACACACAAATAATAAATATTTAAATTATAACCAACTACTAAAAGAAATCTCAAATTAAATAATATAGTACATTCCACAATTACCTCATCTCAAACATCTTACATAAAGAAATATGATAAATTCTTATTCATAATTCATACAAGTCTACTAAGCATGTGAATCATATTTATATACATCTACTTATGAAATAGAAATTATAATTCCAACATGTGTTATGAACATCTCCAAAGTTCCACATGTACTCCATGCTCTTCCTAGCTTGAAATACCTATATACAAAACAAAAATATTAGCTATTGTTGAGTGAGTAACCTTGGCACCCTCTTTTGGCTGAATTAAGGACATGTCTCATGGGGGATAGGTAGGGCATGGCAACCTATAAAAATAATTAATGCAAACCATATCTAAGCATACATCCACTATAACATCTAAGATCAGCCATCAACATAGAACTAAGAATCCACAAATATGCCAAAAACCCAATGCCTTATAATTATCAATGCAAAGCATATACAAATAGACAACTACCACAAAAATCTAAGATAATTTATCAACATGGAACTAAGAATCCACAAACATGCCAAAAACCCAATGTCATAGTATTATCAATGGAAAGCATATCCAAACACAAAACTACCACAAACATCTAAGATAATCCATCAATATGGAACTAAGAATCAACAAACATGCCAAAAACCTAGTGCCATACAATTATCCAAAAAGCATGGGATCCATCCATTTGACCATCGCAATGGTCCAATACCAACATTCGTCCACTTCACCCATCAACTAAAGTTATATAAAGTTGTCATGGATACTTTCAAGTTTCCAAATCAATGTTTCCAAGAAAATATCATATTACCATTTTCATGGATTTATTATTAGTCTCAATGAACCAAGGTGCCCTAATGGATACCCACCTCTAATGTTTTGGAGGAACCAACCAAACACGACCAATGAGCCATAGAACACCCTCTCTTCCTATATGGGGCCTATAATGAGAGCCACACTAGTTTACTAATAGTGGGGTTCAACCATAAAAATGAACTCCATGAAGACCATCTCTAATTGGCCACAAAGTCGATGATAGCTCCATCATTCAAACACATAGCAACAATCAAACCATAGAATCATCCAGCCATCTCACAATCATCAAAAGATGGCAAACAAACATTGATGGTGAAGGGATTCAAAATAATTTTTACATAAGCCAAAAAAAGTACTATTGATCCAACATGTCATAGCATAATCCAAATCTTAGCAATTTGACATGTTCTACAACAACTCCAAGCTCAACAATCTAGCATGTTCCAACAAATCCAAGGGTCCAAGGATCTAGCAAGATCCAATCAACCAAAGTTCCAAGACATATTTAAGGGATCCAACCCTCCAAAATCACAACACCTCAAATAACAAGACCAATCTCAATAAACTACTTGCCCCAAAGGTCAAAATATTCAATAATCTCTCATATGTCAAATCCATTCTACAAACAAAAATGAAAGAAAATAAGGGCAAGATAACTATCATCAGTAACAAGGAAAAAGATTTATAACAAAAATCTAAATCTAAGAAAGGATTCATAATAATCAAACACTTAACCAAAAATTCCAACTTTCCAAACCTTGACTACTAGAATTAAGATAAAATGAACATCAGTCATTAAAGCCTTTATAACTCATAGATCCATCTGAATTTCTTATCAAATAATGATTCATTAGAAATATGACGTTCATGTTTAAGAACTAAAAAGAATATTAGATCAAATAAAAGTTCATATCAAGATATATCAATCCATAATTCTAGGTAATCAAAAAAGAGATAGAAACAAGTGACTAACACTAAGTTGCTAATAAATACATCACAATAGAACTTTTTTAACTAATTTTACTTTGGCTAGAAATGTAACATCCAAGCTGAAGTTTCATAAAATTTTAATAAAAATTGAGCTACATATAAGAAGCTATTAATAGATGAATCTTTGTGTTATATTTCTATGTAATTTCAAACAGCCCTAGAAGATGGACTTGTAACTTTTATTATACATCTTTATTTTTAGTTCTTTCACTTGTATCTAGCTTCTATTGGAATTATTTCTAACATATCAAAAATTCAAAACTATCTTTATACTCAATACGTAGCTATAGCATCAAATCTAGGCCCTACTGAAATTGTTCTGACTCTCAACAACATTGAAAGAATCACTTAGAACACTTTATTTACAAAGAATTTCTATCTATGTCCCAAATGAAAGTTGTAGATAATTTCATAAGGAATCCAAAAGTAGATAGATCACAATTAGATTTGAATTATAGAGAGAGATTTAAGCATTCTTCCAAACATTATACAAATCATCCTAAACCCTCCAAAATGCAAAGTTCATAGAAAGTACTTTAAATCAAGAAAAATAACAAATCCACCACTGAAATTACAAATCCAAAACATTCCAAAAAAAACATTAGAAATATACTATATCTACAAATAAAACCCAACCCAAATTTATGCAAAACTTAATGAACTAAAACAACCAGGAAAAGGGGGCCAAGATTACTCACCTGGAATGTTGCTAGATTCTATTAAATGAGGCTTCTCATGTGCTCCCTAGACTAGTAAGCTCCTCACACTCCTCCAATAAAACTGCTAGTATTATGTTACCACTAAATAATATTTTGTATGTTGTGAGCCTAAACTTACATTAAAATCTCCACAAATAAACATTGAGTCATTTACTAAACTTTTTAAAAAGTTTCTCCCTAAGCACTAAAAAGGGTAGCTATTAGATAACTCTATAGAATCAAACAATATAGAATCTCTAGGGGCAAAATATCATATGGACTAAACCATAGGTGATAAAGCTACCACTATTCCAAGTGGGAAGACATCCTACAATCAAAGCTTAATAATTTAAATGCCACAACTAGTTCCATCCATAGAATTCGACCAGATCATGCATGAATGCTTGTGATTCCTATGGTTGGGCATAGGGGCTACCTGTCTCTCATCAATATAATAACATTGAGTAAGGTGTTTGCATCTTTAGCTTTAAGTCATCGAGAAGTGTTTTTTGCACTTGCTAGATATCTTTCCAAAGTTTAGCACAGGATAGATGATAGGTAAAAACTTTAGTTTCTAACGTTCTATGCCCAAAGTTCTAAATCCTTACACTTGGTTTTTAAAGCATACGAAGCCTTACAACCTCTTGCTATTTTTTTTTTTGATCCACTTCCTCAACATGTAATTTCTCATATAAAAGAGATACACATATTTTTAAAAAAAATCTACTATTTGCACATTGTTACCTCCAAAATGGAAGTTATAATAGGTATTTGTTATATTCCAAGTTATTAATTTGGTTTTATCCACATTCACTTGAAGACACAATGAGCAACAATAATTTTTTAAAATTTACAACATATTTTGTATACCTTATATAGTATTAGAGATTAAGGTAGCATCATCTACATATAAAAGAAGATTCACTACTTGGCATCTAACTTTGATAGCATGACTATCATGCCTATTGCATAACCATTCCTACAATTCATCAATAAATATGACAAAGAGACTTTCATAACCATTCCTACAATTTTTCCTTGACTTCTAGGGTAACATTGTACTAAAATTCTTTTATATTCTTATGTTTTGTTAACTAAGAAAAAAAATTTGAATTTGCAACAATAACTCTACATGATGATGAAAAGACTCTACTAAATCTTCTCCAACTTTCAACTCCATAATAAATTTAATATCTTCATAAGAACATAAAAGCAAATCAATGCAAGAGTTACCTTACAATACTATGAAAGTAAATGACAATGATTAAGGAAATCTTGTAAGGCCATTATAAATGAAAGGATAAAAAAGATTTGTATATTCTAATAGTTCTTGATCCATCTTATTAATAGTACCATCTATAGAACATCATGTTTAACTATGATTTTCAACAATATCTAAACTACTAACATCATGTTACCATTAAATAAGTTTTGTATGTTGTGAGCCTAACCTTGCACTAAAATCTCCACAAATAAACATTGAATCTTTTACTATGTTTTTTTTTTTAATTTCTCCCTAAGAAATGAAAAGGGCAATTATTAGATAACTCTATAGAATCATACAACATAGCATCTCTAGGGGCAAAATAGCATATGACAAGGAATGTCCAACCCTGTTAACATAGGATTGTTGGGCAAATATATTATTTATGAACATTAATTTTTTCTAAAAGCACATAATTTTATAAAGATTTTCTCACTAACACTTCAATGCCACTAAAATATCTACCTCTTTAGCCTACTCTTGTATTTCTTGCAACAAAATAAATAAATCTAGGAACTACAAGATCTATAGAACGAATATCTTCCTAAGTTTCAATAAAACCAAAAACATCAAGGCTATCAAGGAAACTAATACTATTTAATAAAACAAGTTTATTTGCAATTTCACCATCTACATTAAGAAATCCACACCTTAAAGCGACTATATGTTTTTTTTGAATAATTTTTGAAATACTACTATTTTGTAATTACTGCCATGTTGCTAGCATTTAGATATGCTAGAAAACCCTTTTCACAAGTTACCTTTACCTTTCTTTCATTGTTAAACTTTTTTTACAAGTTTCTTTCAAGTAATATCCTCATTTATCCAAATATTTTTCACATTCTCACTTTGCTTCAAGTGGCTTCAGTGTCTTCAAACATGTTCTTTCTCTTCTACATCAAAAAACTTAACAATTACATGTTGAGGCTTTTCACATCATTCACCTTGCATTCTAAAAATTTAACAATGTTAAAAATTTTATATGTATATCATCTGTAATTTTTTCAACTTTTTTAACCAAAATTTCATCCATTTCACCCTTGTCTTTAGAATGCCTACAAACTATAAATTTTTTCCTTTTCCCATTTTTCATCTTGCTCTTTTAAAGCTTATACAATTGCAAATCCCATCTTTATCTCTATTCCTTCAAGTTTAGATTCATTTTTATTTTCCTCTAGCTTAGCTTCAAGTTATGTTAATTTTAGTAAACTCTATTCATTATCCTTTGGAGCAACATTAGTCCCCTTTTTTCCTTTAATCTTCTTTTCTAAGGATATTTACCTTTAAAGAACTTTTTTGTTGTGTTCATGAATTTCATCTAGCAATGTTATTTGGCTAATCATATGTTTCCATTATGCAACATTACTAACCATATCCTTTCATTATTCAACTAGAATTTCTTTGAGAGTCGTTAGAGATTTTTTTCTATGCCTTATGATGATGTTATGATAAAGTTTTCAAATTTCCTAGGCAAATAATTCAATCTCTTTGGTAATAGACCCTCATAAAAAATCAATCAATATAACCTACCTTTAACTACCCTTCCTATTACTGCCTCAAATCAAATCAATGTTAAAACCTTCATGGCAGAAATCCTAATTGCTAAAACCCTTACTGCTAAAGCCCTCACCTTATTTTCAAAACCCTTGCTACCTCAAAATAACATAATAATCTACATAATTATTTTAGGTTGATTTTTGACTTTAGAGTAAAAGTAACCAAACAAAGAAATATGAAAATTCAAAATATCACATTAAATCTAGTTTCATAGCTAATTTATCCAAAAAATGAAAGCATGATTTGAGTTCATAATCATGAAAATCCATCATAGCATAAGTGATATGACATGTATACGCATGATGACTTATATACATGATGTGGGAAATGATGTAGCAAGGCAATGTCCAAAATAAGCACAAGTATATCTGAGGTCTAAGGATTAGTGATTTCCCTAGTTCCTCCCCATGGTTCGAGGACCATGGAACACTCTAAGATGTTTGTTTGAGGGCACTCAAGTATTGGAAAGCCATTCTAGCTTGATAGTTCCAAGAAATAATAAGGTTCCACCCTATTATTCCCTCTTTGTCCTCCTCATCTTACCTTGTACTTATAGAACTACATGGGACTTGATTCTATGATGATCACTACAGATATGTAGATAACGTAGATTAAATAAGACAAATGTGGCATCACACTAAATCTTGTATCAAATTTTAAGGGATCTAGGGGTGAGGCACCCCCTGTAGATCCATCGTTGTCCTTTTATCAATGATGTCTACAAGGTTGTTTATATGCTTATTTACTGGTCCTCATTCAAAGTCATAGATGTTCTCCTAGACACATATACTCAATATAAGAGATTCAAATGCATTGCATGCTTCTTTCCAAGTTATTAAATTGCATGCACTACTTACTTGGAGGTGTAATCCTTAGGTCTTTCATCCCAAATCCATTGGATCTAAGGGAATTTCTTAGGGTGTTGGATAATGTTAAGGCAACGCTGTTATAGATGGTATCAAAGTATCCTTTGATGTGTTATGATGAATGTGATGCTCTCCTAGATTATTATGACTTGATGTTTTGGCCTTGAGGTTTCTCATGTATGGTTTTTTATCATTATTGATAAATGATTTATATGAATGATGTGTTACACATGATCCCTACTAACTCTTTTATTTCTAAGTTATTGTCTCATCCTTACAGATAACACAAGTACAGAGATGTTGAGATAGTAAAAACCTTAGTTGATCAGTCACATGGTTTGGCCACGTCAACGGGATCTCATCGATGTGATCCCATTAATGCAAGGTTTGACCCATTGATATGTACCCATCAACAAGGCATCTTGTTTTGCCTATAAATGACCATCTACCTACCACATTTGTGGCACAAGTCTCATAGTTGTAGCAAAACTCTAACAGTTTTTCCACTCAAAAGTTAGAATATTCTCTGAGTGCCTATAGTAGGAGTCAAAGAGTGTATCCTTATTTGAGCACTATTGTACCTAAGCACTTCAATGGAGATGGAATTAAAGATGAGCTTTTCTGATAAACCTTGAAGCACTTGGACTAGATTAATTGTTTTCTTTAAGCATTTAATATTCAAATAATTTCCTTTAATTTATTTAAGTAATCAAGGAATTAATTAATTAATGAATGTAGATTAAATAGCACACATAAGTATGATGACTTCGAGCATTTGTCTAACTCTTGCTAATCCTAGTAACAATTAATGTTTTAGTAACTCAGTAGTATTATATGTGTTCAAGATGTGTACAACAAGTGGGAACAAATGCTTATGTTAGGATTAGTTAAGTGATGGCTAGTTATTAGATTCGTTAGATAATAGATTAATTAATTCTTTATTCTTTATTCTTGTTCTTAGGTGACTTAAAACATAAAAGAGAAAATGATAAAAATCATATGTCTTAGTTACACTAAACCATACCCTTGAACTTTACAAGTGGAACTATGAAGACAATAATTGCAATGAATAGTTTCACCTCATAGAACCTAATGTATTTAGAGAACTAAAGCCTATGGAATTTGTTAGGATCATTGATTGAATGCTAGTGATTTATATGATTGGGCATAGGGTATACTCGCTACTCATCATCAATGAATTATGTAAGAACTATGTCTTTGGGAAAGATAAGTGCTCTTGAAATCTTAATGAATTGATTACTTAGTCTCATATCCTTGACATTAGAATGTGGATTTGTCAATATCAATGCTATAATGAAAGAGCTAGTGCATAATGATTTATTTATCTATCAATGCTTTGGATAAGCACTTATTCAGGACTATGGCTAGTTCCAAATCCCTTAAAATACTTGAAAGTGTAGAAGGCATGGAACAGTATCCTTGGCCTTTCCAAATACTAATGGCCCAAGTGTGGTTGATGCCTTGAGATCCCACTATGGTTGGTGATGAATCTTTAAATGGTACTCTTACTTTACTCAGTTATTATGTTTGCATATCACTCCACTGGATTTGATGGTAGATTTTACTGACATCAAGGTTATAGTTGGTAGTATGCATGAAATGACAAGTTTGCATATCAAAATGATGCAACTTTGGCTTTTATCTTGATTATCTAAAACCCTAAGTCTTAGGATAGGCTCAAGTAGCATTCCCTATCATTGTATGTTATTCCTACCAAATGTAATTATTATTCCATGTATATTCTACCATATTAATGTAATAAAATTATTACCAGTAGTTCATGTACTAAGGAGTATTAGTTGTTTGGTATTCTTATGGACGCTTTTGTTCTGTTTTTGTAGGCCTATGCCAAATCTTATGACAAGGCCAAGTTCAATGAACATTATTTCCTCTATGGCCAGACTCTTTTATCATTAGCACATCTTCATGCATTGTAATTGGTCTCCACCCTCTAATATGAGACCCTCTCAAAGCTCTATGGTTAATTCTACTGTATGGTCAATATCATATTCTAGGGGTTGTGGCATGTTCTTGGTCATAGTGTTTTTAAATAATCAGTGGTTAACATCTTTTGGTGATACTTGCATGTCCTAATGATATGTCCTTGACGATTATGGCATGTCCTAGTGGTAAGTTTTCTTGGTAATCATGGCTATCCTAATGTGATTAGATCTTAGACTCTTCCTTAAGAATCCTTTTTTTTACAATGATCTTATTCAATTATCAGAAGTGGTTGATCTTAGCAAAATTTCAATCCATTTGTACACTAATCATGACCGTGGCAATAGGTTCTTGAATGTTAGTTTCTTAATTGACCTTGGTGTAGTATAAGTCTTATGTTTTGATGACTAAGATCCTTCTCCCTTGGGTGGATGTGCTATTTGGAGCAATGTTATAGGCCATGGAATAGTGGTTCATGCTTACATAAATGTTACTTTAGTTCCTCTAATTGTTGGCTTCTCTTGAAGGCCCTACTTTCTTATCCTCCACATGCAAGTTGAGTGCTTAAGTGAGAGTCCTCAAAACATAGGATTCATGTCTCAATTCAAGTTATGGTGTGTGGTGTTGCATATCTTGATAATGCTAGATGTTGTAGTGCATACATCTCTACAACTGTGTCAGTGTTAACAATGTTCCATTTTTGCAATTGGCTCTTTGGCTTGATGGCATGACCTATTTTCCTAATATGCAATTTCCTCAATTATTGCCAAATTTTTTTTGATTCAAGTTAAGAAAATACTTCCTATGAATGTTGAAAATGTAGATAATGTTTAGAATCTATCTGATTGCTAGTCCTAAATGCCATAACTCTTAGAACTCATAATAAAGATACGGTATGATTATAGTGCCTAAATGAATGAATTTCTTTACAGGTGTAGTGGGTGAAGTAGGCTTGATTCCCTTGAAAATTCTTAAGTAAGGTGTGATCTAATGAAATATCTTTTGGCTTGGTTATTCTTGATGGACTTCTCCAATTAGTTCTTTGGACCCCTCTAGTAAACCTTTCCTATGAAAAAACTTATAAGAATTGATAGCAAAACGTAGAGGCTAGATGATTGATGATGATTATTCCTCCTTCAATGTTTTACCAAAACTCCTTGAGGACATAGTCCTCCTGATGGCTATATATTGACAAATGTTACTTCTAATTTAGGGGATAAACTAGAAAAGAAACAAAATAAGCAGAGTTGAGACCTAGTCCACCATAGATGTCTCAAGTGTTTGGGCTTGTCTATCATGAAATGATGAACAGAACCACATGTGGTAAAATGTAAACCCTCCTTATGATAGCTTCAGCAGTGGATACTTTAGTATCTCACTATTGGTCATTAATTTTAAACAAAATGTTGGGTATGACCCAAAAATTTATGTATTCCCATAACAAGTAGTGGTTATGCAATGTGGTTGTGTTAGCTTGGTAGGCTTTCTTGGCCTGTATGATGGGTATGATGCAAATTAGATGTTAGACTCACTTTATGGGAGAAACCTCACAATTAGGATATCTTTAATTTGATAGAAACACAAATTTGGTATGATCAATTTTGATGTTCAGATTTTCCTAGCTTCGCAAGAGTTGAAGATTTTACAAACTTCAATATTCTTTAAGGATTTGTGATGGAGTTTATCTTTAGAAGCATTCTAAGTACTTCCCATTGATGTAAGTTACCAAAACAAATAGTGATTATCCTACTTCCTATGACATAGAGATCATGATATATCAACAAAATTTAGTTGATTCTCCCTCTCGATGGGTGTTAAGGTTATGGTGGATGATATGAGAAGAGTACTGTCTAAGGGCAAGTTTCCCAAACTATCCTCAACTTACCCTAACATTCAAGTAGCTAAACTCGATGTTGGACATATTTGATAGTTTTAGATGGTAGCAAGTGTATGGGATGCCTAGATTTAATCTTAGAGAAATTTTCCAATCAAATTTTGGATCATCTCAATTGCTTTGGATATGGTAGTATGTTATTCCATAATGGCAATATGGTTATGTGATGCTAGATTTTCCTTGAATAACAAGATTAGAACATATTGATATACTTTTGGACCTTACTTGAAAGAAGGAATTTACTCACCTTTCTTTCTACTGGTTTAGATCTAAATCAAAGAAACAAAAAGAAGAAAAGAACAATGGTTTTAGTGTGTAGATGGTTATCTAATGTATAGATGGATAGCTTAGTGAGACCTAATGTAACACCCTCCTTCCTACCCTTAGGATGAAGAGCATTATGTGGGATATGAATGGATAACACAGGTGGATCATGGAAAGGTATTAAAATCAATTCATTCTAATGTAATGAAAGAAAGTATGGTTAAGCCATGACCAAAAGGATGAAGAAGAGATTAAATAATGACAAGTCAATGTGAATTATATCTTTGAATATTAAAATGATTATATATATACAAATAATAAATATTTAAATTATAAACAACTACTAAAAGATATCTCAAATTTAATAATATTATACATTCCATAATTATCTCATCTCAGACATCTTACATAATGAAATATGATAAATTCTTATTCATAATCCATAAAAGAGACTAAGCACATGAATCATATTTATATACATCTACTTATGAAATATAAATTATAATTCCAGCATGTGTTATGAACATCTCCAGAGTACCACATGTACTCCATGCTCTTCCTAGCCCAAAATACCTATATATAAATAAAAAATATTAGCTACTGGTGAGTGAGTAACCTTGGCACTCTCTTCTTGCTAAATTAAGGATATGTCTCATGGGGGCTAGGTAGGGCATGACAACCTACAAAAATAATCAATGCAAAGCATATCCAAGCATACATCTACTATAACATCTAAGATCATCCATCAACATGGAACTAAGAATTCACAAATATGCCAAAAACCTAATGTCATTCAATTATCAATGCAAAGCATATGCAAACACATAACTACCACAAACATCTAAGATAATGCATTAACATAGAACTAAAAATCCACAAACATTCCAAAAACCTAATGCCATAAAATTATCCAAAAAGCATGTAATCCATCTATTTGACCATCACAATGATCCAATACCAACATCCATCCACTCCACCCATCAACTGAACAACCAACGAGGCTAGCACGCACTGCACTCAGTGTTAATATGTATCAAGTTGTAATGAATACTTTCAAGTTTCCAAATCCATTTTTACAACAAAATATCATATTAACATGTGCATGGATTTAATATTAGTCTCAATGAACCAAGGTGCCCCAATGGATATCCACCTCTAATGTTTTGGAGGAACCAACCAAACACAACCAATGAGCCATGGAAAAACCTCTCCTAGCACATGGGGCCTACAATGAGAGCCACACTGGTGCACTAACAATGGGGGTCAATCATAAAAATCAACTCCATGAAGCCTTTCTCCAACAAACCACAAACTTGGTGCTATCGCCATCATCCAAACACATAACAACAATCAAACCATGGAATCATCCAACCATCGCACAATCATCAAAAGATGGAAAATCAACATTGATAGTAAAGGAACTTAACATCATTTTTACATAATCCAAAAAAGGACCGTCAATCCAACATGTCATAGTGCAATCCAAATCTCAACAATCTGACATGTTCTACAACAACTCCAAGCTCAACAATCTAACATGTCCCAATAAATCCAATGGTCCAAGAATCCAACAATATCCAATCAACCAAAGTTCGAACACATATTCAAGGGATCCAACCCTCCAAAAGCACAACACCTCAAATCATAAGACCAAGCTCAAAAAACTACTTGCCCCAAATGTTAAAAGATTCAATAATCTCTCAGATGTCAAGTACATTCATCAAACAAAAATGAAAGAAAATAAGGGCAAGATAACTCTCATCAGTAACAAGGAAAAAGATTTATAACAACAATTCAAATCTGAAAAAGGATTCATAATACTCATATACTTAACCAAAAATTCTAACTTTCCAAACCTTGACTACTAGAATTAAGATAAAATGAACATTACTCATAGATCCATATAAATTTCTCAAAAACTAATGATTTATTAGAAAACTAACATTCATGTTTAAGTACTAGCAAAATATTAGATCAATTAAATATTCAAATCAAGAGAATTCTAGGTAATCAAAACAAAGATAGAAATGAGTGACTGACAAGATAAATACATCAAAATAGAACTTTCCTCACTGATTTTACTTTAATTGGGAACATAACATCCAAGGCTAAGTTTCATAAAAATTTCAATAAGAGTTGAGCTATAGATAAGAAGTTATTAACACATGAATTGTTATATTATATTTCCACGTAATTTTAGAAAACCCTAGAAGATGGACTAATAAATCTCTATTATTAGTTCTTCCACTTGTATCTGGCTATTATTGGAATTATTTATAACATATCAAAAATTTAGAATAATATCTATAACTAGCATAGAGATATAGCCCCAACTCTAAGCCCTACTAAAATTGTTGAGATCCTGTACAACATTGAAAGAATCACTTATAGTGCTTTATTTACAATGAATTTCTATCTGAGTCCCTAATAAAATTTGTAGATAAATTCATAGAAAATCCAAAACTAGGTAGATCACAATCAAATTCAAATTATATAGAGAGATTTGAGCATTCTACTAAGCACTATATGAATCATCCTAAACTTTCAAAAATCCAAAGTTCATAGAAAGTACTTTACATCAAGAAGAGCAACAAATCCATCATTGAAATTATAGATCCAAAACTTTGAAAAAAAAAACACATAAAAATATACTAGATTTACAAACAAAACCCAACCCTACTTTATGCAAACCAAATGAACTAAAACAACCAAAAAAAGGTAGCCAATATTACTTGCCCGAAATGCTAGATTCTATTAAATGAGTCTTCTCACATGCTCCCTAGACCATTAATCTCCTCACACTCCTCCAAGCTAGTGGCCCTCCAACCCAAGAGTTAAGAGGCCAAGAATGCTTTCGGTTAAGAAAGTGTGTGGTACTTAAAGGCTTCTTCCCTAATCCATCTACCCCAACCCATGTGATCTAGTTACTCTCTCTCATCTACTTCCAAGATCCATGATCTCATCAATAACCAAGTTATAATTAGAATTACATTGATAAATCACTGTTGAGGCCAACCTCACCCATGTTAGGCATAGGGCCTTGTTTGAACAAGTTTAATATCACAAAAAATTAGAAGTCGTACAGTATTGACATGTCAAGCCCTCATGGTCTAAATTAAATGTACTTTCATGGGCTTGAGTAACCCATAAATTGTAAAATGCAATGTACCTGGTCAAAGAATGCAACTATCTAACACACATCCAACTCATGCACAACTATCCAACATAGATACATTGAACCTGGTCAAAGAATGCAACTATCCAACACACATCCAACTTGTGCCAACTATCGATGGAACACATGTCGCTAGATCTACATTTCCTCTCATCTCACAGTCGTTGATTCCATTCTTGAATTTCGTGCCCAAGCCCAATCCAACCCTATAAATACCTTGTCAATTCACATAACCTAGAGGAGGGCGCCGAAGTCTACAGCAACCATTTTCTATTCGGCTGGCTGGCAACACCGACAGCAGAGGCGTTTTCAGCAATCTTCTCTCTTCTACCGGTAGGCGGCAGAACACGGCAGGAGCGTGAAACGCGCGGTGAACATCAATAGTAGTTGCATGCAGATTACAGATGACAGTGTGCTTGCCCTACAGTAGCAATTGTTGAACGACGGTTTTCTATTTTCTCAGACAGAAACAAACACATTTTCTTTTATTTTCTTTTTCTTTTCTGCCCACGCGGCAGAGACCAATGCCCTCTTTCTACCTATAAATAGAAACCTGGCAGAGACAGGTTGTATGCACATCGTTTTGTTCTTTATTTATTTTCTTTCAAACAACATGACAAATTTTTCTCTCTACCATCTCCAAGCACAGAAGCAGCCACGGTGGCAAATAACTTTTATAGTTTTCAATATTATTATTTGCATTTTATTTTGAATTATCTATTTTACTCTTTTAAATTGCACAAATTATTTAATTTTTCAATATTCTTATTAAATTTAAAGATTTTAATATTTTGTTTAAAATATTATTATTATTGTTTTGTCACATAGCCCTTTGCAGCTGAGACTATTCTCGAGCTTTCGTACCCATACGAGAGGCACCTTAGGCGATAGTCTCCTAAAATTAGTTTTCACAGGTGTTGGCGGCATGTCCAAAATTTACGCATCAACACCTTTTTGGCTCTAGAAGGACAGCATTTTCTCAACCTTTCTTTATTTTCTTTTTATGTTTCTTTTTTTAAAAAAAATTATCATTTTTTTTACTATTTTTTTTATTTTTGCCTCCCTATTTTCAGTTTTATTGCTCTATTTTAGTTTCATTTTCAAATCTCCAAATTTATATTCTAACAATCTTTTTTTTTAATTTTTTTTTCTGAAATTTAATTAAGATGATTTAAATTATTTTACTTTTAATTTACTTTTCTGAAAGTTTGCAATTTCAATTTTACTTTTAAAAATTTTTAAAAAATAAAAATATAGCATTCAAATGTTTTTTTCCATTTTCTTTAATTTTCATAGTTTATTAGCATTTTACATTTCTTGTTATTTTTCATTTTATGAGTGATGTGCGCCGCGATATCACATCCCATGCGATATCACATATGCAATATCGCGTCGTCCCCTACGATATCATGTACGCGATATCGCGGTCTGCCGCCAAATCTATAAATAAGAAGCGGCATTCCACTCATTTCCCATACTATGCTAAAAGTAGGAAAACTTTGGCAGATTGATTACTCCAAAGATAGAATATTTTCCATGTGCCCGCAGTAGGAGTCCCCAAGTGAACGGATCTTTATTTGAGCAGCTTTGTACCTGAACGCAAGTTGTGTATGGTAATAAAGACGAGCTTTGTGGATAAACCTTGCAGTGCATGGAATAGGCTTATTACTTGTTATTTCATACCTGTTATTTATTACCTACATTAGCACGGCATGAGTACGACTTGATTACGAGCATTGATGAATGTGTACGGCTAATCAAAGAATCGGCTGCTCATCGCGACTATTCTCTCTCACCCTCAACTCCTAGAACGTGGGATGAGTACGACTTGATTACGAGCATCTACAGATGTGTACGGCTAGTCAAGGAATCAGCTGCTCATCACGTTTAGGCTAGTTAAGTGCCTTAGTACGACCACTTTGAGCACGTGCATTACATGTGGTGATCCCAGTAACGATTAGCATTTGGTAGCCACAGTTGCATAGTTCAGGGTGTGTACGGTAAGTGGGAATGGATGCTGACGCTAGTTAATTTAGACTTAGGCCCTTAGTTAGAGTTAGTTAGCTTTCTCAACCCTTCACCTTGATAGCATAGGAGAAAAACCATAAAAGACAATAAAAATCATATACCTCAGACTTACTTAACCATACACCGTGAGAACAACAAGTAAGTCTGGGAAGACAACGAATGATTAACCCCAAGTGTTCCATGGGGCGTTTAGGCATTTAGTCTGCAGAGTTCGACTGGATCGTGCGTGCTACACTCATTTCGTATGGTTGAGTGTAGGGGTACCTTGCCACTCATCATTGGCGCCGTTGCTGGGGACTAAGTGTTTGTGCGCTGAATAGAACATAAGGGATATCACTCACATCGTTGTGAGCCTTAACAAACTTTCGGGTTAATCAAAAGAAAATTTATATAACGGTGAAATTACCACACGGATAAAAATGTCTTCTTCTCATAAGAGCAACTCACCACCTAAGGACCATACTAGAGATAGACGGTAACATAAAAAACATAACCAAAATCAGCCAAGTCCTAAACAATACAAGATAGTTTATACTCATCTCGATGAGTATATTCCAAACTTTACTTTTATTCTCCATCAAGATGAACAGCTGCGGTTGAGAGATTTGCAAGGTAACATCGTGTTACCCCTAGATCGATCAATCTCTCACATGCTTTTCCATGCCTTGGCATAGATTTGCATGTAATAATTATTTGCTGAATATGTTGCGGAAGATTTTGACATGAGGGATTATTATCCCACAGATGCCCAACATATGAGGGACTTAAGGCAGGAGAGTCAATATGCACTATTGAAGGGCAAGGTCCCGCACGTCCTTAGCTAAATAGGAGATGAGGAACCACTTATAACGAGTTCTTTAGCAAATGATGTTCCCCCTCCTAATGATGATGAGGAGGTTGGGTATCAGAACCTACGATCAACGATACATAATCATGGTTCTGATGCCCGTGAACAGCAACTGTTCACAGAGGGAACAACCACTCATGCTAAGGATGAGCACTTAGATCGTCACCACGATCGAGGCTGTAGCAGCCAAAGAGAAGACAAGAAACATCATCATCATGATGGCTCCCCTTCTTTTTCTCCTTCATCAAATCACTCACCCTCTCCTTCCACATCTAGGCGCAGCCACCATGAACATAAAGGTGAGGATAAAAGTAAGAAGGATGAAAGACCTCGATGCGAAAGTCGAGAGAGAGGACAAGGGAAAGGATGTAGGGAGAGTAGGGAACAACACAGACATCATAGGAGTCATGAAAGAGATGATCATGACGAGCCCCTACTCGCAACCCAAAGTATGCTTGACATAACAGAGGCAGTTAGGATTCCCACAAGGCATTTAAAGGATAGTCGGATCAGGGGTTTAGACATGAACAACATCCCACGATTTGAAGGGGGATACAATGTTGATCCGCAAAATCATTTACAAGCATTCCACGATTCCTGTGCCTTGCAGAATATAGAAAATGAGTGGCAAAAACTTAAGTTATTCCCAAGGACACTCACCAAAGAAGCAGAGAGTTGGTACCGGTGCTTAGAACCAGAAACCATCAGGAGGTGGAGTACGATGCTAGAACTGTTCAACGAAAAGTATCAAACGTACTCCAGAGTGTCAAATTTGCGTAAGCAGATCCAAGGCTGGAAGCAAGGTACATATGAACCCTTGGATGTAGCCATGGCCTGCTACTACACATTGTTACATCGTTTCCTGGGCCATGGGTACGCTCAGCGGGATCAACTTCGTCACATCGTGGATGGGCTAAGGAATGAAACTAGAAGAACCCTTGGGACTTATGCCCAAGGGAGACTCTCACAACTTAAAGCCCATGAAGTACATAGTTTGTTGGAACAAGTAGCAAAAGAATAAGGTGAGCTACAAAAAAGGGAAAGTGCAGAAGAATACAACCGTGATCCCTCCCTTCGAAAGAAGGGAGTGAAATTTTGTGATGAAGAGGATGAGTCACCAATCGAAGAGTTGGTGAATCAGAAAACTTTGCCGATCCAAAAATTAACAACCGAGGTATCGGCCAAAGTAGACCAAATGTGGGATTCCTTAGACTCAAGAATTGAAACAGTCTTGAAAATTGTAGAAGAGTCTAAGGTAGAACAAAGTAGTGACAAAGGTAAGAAAAAGTGGAGAGATTCAAGCCCTGCACATAACAAGGGTAAGGGAAAAATCATTATCTCCGATGAGGCTGTAGACTCTAACACAGACAATAACGGTGGATGTGAGATCTGCCATTATGACCATCCTAAGGGATGTTGCCCCATTATCTCACATCTACAAGAGTCTAGGGTGTATGTGCTAAACCTAAGACTCAACCAACGGCAAACACCCTGCAGGTTACCTTATCAACAAGGTAACCCAAGGTAGTTCCACCAACCCTTAACGTATTATCCAAGTGGAACTCCCCCACATCCCATTGGATAGCATCAGCAGTGGCAATACCCACAGTCATGGGGGATGCCATCGCTGAAACATCAGTACCCTTACCAGTAGCCTGACCCTTATGGTTATTACGTGTAGCAGCCGATTTCTCCAAGTGACTCTATGAGTCACACAACCCCCAACCATCACTACCAAGTTCAGGAGTACTTCAGAAGGACTCCTTCTCCTCCGGAAGACACTCCATACCCACACCATCCTCCTAATCGATCTGCACCACTTCCACCACAAGTAGTTCCTGTAACACCTCCTACTCCAGCAATGCAAGGGGAACTTCCTCCTCAACTGCAACAACGTCACGCTGCAAGAGCTATAAATATTCAACGTGCTGCTAGTTCTGACAACTGTAAAAAGAGAAGACCTTACTTCAGAACCAAAAGTCCAGACAAACTCTCGCAATAACAAGCGGTTGGGCCCATGTACACTCCTCCACCATCTAACACTTCGGAGCACCCTTCCATCCAAAATCAGAGCTTAACGCATACGACTATGTTAACGCATACCATAACTGACTGGATCAAGATAGACCACCTTCCCAGGAAACTAACTGACCCTAGGAGTCCCTTAATCTACCTTCAAGTCACCGGAAAGGAACCACATAGGGCTCTTCTTAACTCAGGTTCTGGAGTCAACTTAATTTCACGAGAGATGTATCATGCCTAGAACCTGCCCAAACTTAAGAAGAGCAACATTTAACTAGAGTTGTTAGACCAGTCCATCACCATTCCCTTGGGATTGATGGAGGACATCATTACCACTATGTGTAGTTGTTCTTACCTGGCTGATTTTCTGGTGATTGAAGTGAACAACAACAAAGGGGACTTCCCAATTATAATGGGAAGGGCATGGCTAAGCACAGTAGACGCATGTCTTAGGATCCACGATCTTTCCTTGGAAATTTCTAAGATAAACATTTGTGGAAAGAACAAGAAGAGGAAAGTTCCATGCATCACATACAGTGATTCATTGGGTGATGACATGGAGGAAATGCCTCCATGTAACATGTGTGCCTTTGAAACTTTGAAACAAAGATGCCTGTATGTAGAAACCACACAAGTAGTAGACACCCTATGGTTGATAGCTACTAGAAGGAGCAGAAAAATATGCATGGAACAAACTGAGGAAACCCATGCCAACAACGAAGGCATAGATACATTGGAATATGAGCATCTCGAACTTCCATCCCTCAATCTAAGAACATTAGTTAGGAGAAGTTGGACACTTCTCTGAAATTCAAACAAACGCTGATTATTACAGATCTCTCCCTTACAACTCAATCATGGGAGAGATGGCCACCTATGCTAATCATATGGGGCCCTTAGTTCTTTTTCGATTTTTATTTTACACATTTTTGTTTTACAACATTTTTGTTTTACACGTTTTTGTTTTACAAATTTCTTTAACTTTTCTTATTTTTGTTTTACAAATTTCTTTAACTTTTCCTGTTTTTTGTTTTACAACATCATTATACTTTTTCCATTTTGTGTGTGTGTGTGTGTATTCCACCCTGTAAGTTTGTCCCATAATAAGTGTTCACAATGATGGTATGAACTATTTTCATATTGATTGCTAATGTTTGGTTTTTACCTTTAAGTCACAATATTGATACTAAGGTATGTTTCTTTTGATCTGGCAGGCAATGAGACTACTTCATCCATCCATCCACCAATTGCTATGGTTTCTCTCAGCTTGGCAATGTACAATCCTCTTCTAATAAGAACTTAAACGAATTGGTGACTGGGCATTTCTCAAACTAAGGAAGGACTCAAGGATTGAAAAGGGTGTGACTTCAAGGGAACTTGATGCTTTTGTGTTGGCCATTCTCTTGGGTGCTTGGATGTTCTTCTTCTTGATTTTTCTTGCCATTCCGATGTTACCCCAATTATCGAAAGCTGAGACAATAAAAATAAAAAGTCTTTGCATGGTGTGGTTCTCACGCATAAAAATACAAAACACAAAAAAAAGTGAGAATTCAAAGCACACCCCTTAGACGAATAAGCTTGGGCTACAAGCATTGGTTATGGAACCAAAAGTGTTCTCTCTAAATAAGGCCCTTCTCACTTCCCATTCCCTCTGTTTCATCGGAATGGTGGTGGCTCTTAGAGGACACATTCTTGTTCCTTCAAGAGGATGGTTAGACGAATGCATTGATGTGAAGTCACTAGTAGTGGTTTTTTTGAGGTCGGAGTTGGAATGAGAATTGCTAAGTCACATTAATCATGCAACACACAAGGGGTTGTACACCACCTTGTTCTTGGGATTTCATTCCATTTTCTTCTCTCCATCATTCTCTCCATTGTTCATCTCATTTCCAGTTGTATCATTAGTGTATATATTTTGGTTGATGCATTGTTTTCTTTTTGGTAAATTCTTGTGGTTGAGACTTTAACTCTTATTCCACATGACATTCCCAGAGCCTATGGACTCTTTGAATGTGGGTTTGTCAGGGAACTAAGGGCATGAGCTTGCTTTGGGGAGGACCCACTGACATTTCTATTTGGAGCATCCGTTAAATTCTTTCCCTTAACATTTTGCAATTAATTTTATTTTGTTCGTTACCATCTTAACATCCACTTAATCGATGTTTTAGTTGTCCCTTTTTTATCTATCTATCTTTCTTTCTTTCTCCTTTTCTTTCTCCATTCTAATGCTACCGGAGGTTCGCGATTAGTCATGGGGGTACGAGGCCCGATTTTTACGATTTTCTCCTAGCCCCGAAATTTTTGATTCTCTTTCTAACTCCTACACCTTGGTAGTCATCATTAATATATTCCCAGATCCGTATTAGCCATACCACAACCTAGCCAATGGACTTTCACTGTAGAAAGGTATCAATTCCATGATGATTCATTTACCCTTGCTAATTAAGATTGTGTTGTGTGTGCAGATGGCGACCATGCAAACAACGGATTGGATCTGGAGCAAACACTTGGAATGGAGCAGCGCTGAAGCAGCTATGCAAGGAGCAAGATCAATGGCACATTTACAAATGGACAACGAAGGCGTAATCTTGGCGTTGGCAGCAGCAACACTTTTTTCTCTCTCTCTTTCTCAGTTGCCAACAAAGGCCTACTGTCATTGTAATAAGGTGTTCATCCTTGTTGTCATGAACACCAGTTTTGTCAAGTCTTGTAATAATGATCCGTTCACATGTCATCCCATTAGTTCCATTCTCCTCAATAATTCCATACCTTCCCGATATTATTGTAAGGAACTCGAGGATGAGTTTTCATTCAATCATGGGGGTATGAAGAGATGCGATATCGCATGCGCTGTGATATCACGTACGCGATATCGCGGTTGTCGCGATATCACGTACGCGATATCGCGGCTGTCACGATATGGCATCCCATGAGATATCGCATACGCGATATCGCGGTCCATCACCAAATCTATAAATAAGAGGCAACACTCCCCTAATTTACCATCCTAGACTAGAAGTAGGGAAACTTTGGCAGTTTGATCACTCCAGAGATAGAATATTTTCCATGTGCCCGTAGTAGGAGTCCCCAAGTGAACAGATCTTTATTCAAGCAGCTTTGTACCTGAACGTAAGTTGTGTAAGACAATAAAGAAGAGCTTTGTGGATAAACCTTATAGTGCATGGAATAGGTTTATTACTTGTTATTTCCTACCTGTTATTTATTACCTGCATTAGCGTGGCATGAGTACGACTTGATTATGAGCATTGACGAATGTGTACAGCTAATCAAGGAATCGGCTGCTCATCGCGATTAGTCTCTCTCACCCTCAACTCCTAGAACGCGGGATGAGTATGACTTGATTACGAGCATCTACGGATGTGTACGGCTAGTCAAGGAATCGGCTGCTCATCATGTTTAGGCTAGTTAAGTGCCTTAGTACTACCACTTCGAGCACGTGCATTACGTGTGGTGATCCCAGTAACGATTAGCGTTTGGTAGCCACAGCTGCATAGTTCAGGGTGTGTAGAGTAAGTGGGAACGGATGCTGATGCTAGTTAATTTAGACTTAGGTCCTTAGTTAGAGTTAGTTAGCTTTCTTAACCCTTCACCTTGATAGCCTAGGAGAAAAACCATAAAAGACCATAAAAATCATATACCTCGGACTTACTTAACCATACACCGTGAGAACAACAAGTAAGTCTGGGAAGACAACGAATGATTAACCCCAAGTATTCCATGGGGCGTTTAGGCATTTAGTCTACGGAGTTCGACCAGATCGTGCGTGCTACACTCGTTTTGTATGGTTGAGTGTAGGGGTACCTCACCACTCATCAATGAGTGACTTTTCTTACGAAATATCTCAACAAAGAACTTCTACTCCTACCCCTACTCAACCAGCTACTCGTCAATTTACTTTAAGAAAACAACGCGCTCCACTTTTTCCAAGTTCAATTCCTAAAAAACCTCGGACTAAGATGGCATCCCATCAACCCCTAGCTCCCTTAGTAAAAAACCCTTTTTAATTTTAATAACTACCATGACATACCATAATCCCTTCAAAACATAAATATGTTCTTCGATCCTACAACCCCTACGAATGATGCCCGCCAACACATACAATGTTTTGAAACCTTATTAGGGATCCACAACATTGTACATAATGATGTGGCATGCAGAGTGTTCGTAACAACATTTAGAACTAAAGCAACTCAATGGTTCTTAATGCTTCTTGATGCCTCTATTAACACATGGCAAGAATTCAAAAACAAGTTTTTGAATCAATTTGACAAATTTACAAGCCCTACTATCTCATCAAGCAACTTTACCAACCTAAGAAAGCTACTTGGGGAAAATGTTACGGAATATAACCTTAGATTCCTTCATCAACTAGCCTATGTGCCAAATGAGATGCGACCACAACTAGTTGGTATCCTCAACTTCTATCTCTCTACCATTGATCCATTCTTCGCTTATGCTATCAAATTTGATCTCAACATAACGGAAATACAAGGTGCAATGTCAAAAGTTATGGAATTAGAGCAAATAACCCTTATGAACAATATCCAAACCCAATTTGGGATGATGAGTGTTAGTAACCCTATGCAATCAAACCCACTCCTACCAACTTTTCAAACGTCTAATGTTATGTCTCAAGTTTTTTCTCCCTTTCAATCAACTCAACCTTTAAGTAATTACTCACAAGGCCTCATGTCCTCTTCATTCTTACCATCCAACACTGGTTTGAATGATGGCCAATCAAAAGCCTTGATTCAATCCATTATCAACCCAAACGGGACATCAAATTTTGTCGAACCACCAATCCAAACTCAAAATCAGATGATCCAAATACTCACTTCACTACAAAAACTATCCAATGAAGTGGTTGAGCTAAAGAGAAACAATAACAAAAGACCTATACAACTAGAAAAACCAAGTGCATCAATCAACGATGATTATTGTCATCTTCATAATACGAGGCAACATTCCGAAAAGACTTGTTCTCAATTCATGGCATTATATGGTGACAATACCCAAGGGAAAAAAATGGGAAAACCCCTATCATGGTCCTTAATGTACCTCATGAGACAGAAAATAAAGAGGTTTCTTCATTAGAACAAGTTATGGTAGGCAACCCTAACCCACACAACACTCGCTACCGTAAAATTAGTGATNGGCAACCCTAACCCACACAACACTCGCTACCGTAAAATTAGTGACAGTATGAATACTACACAACAACAAACTAGGAACAGTTCCTATACATCTCCAAACAAAAGAGTTCCTAGTCAAAACAATGCAAACAACCAATCTGGGTCATCCCAAGTAATTGCCCCACAACAACCAAACCCCCCTTCTATACTTAGAAGAGTTCCATCTCAACAAGAAGCCAAAGATGAACATAAGAATTATGATTTGGTTGAGGACTTAAAAAAAGTTAAAGCCAACATTTCAATGTATGACCTCCTACACTTTAATGAAATGAAAGAAGTGATTCGGGATATGGTTCATATACCCATAGCCCAAAAAGAAAAATCCTCAATTCCTGAAAGGCAAATTCACTTTGCAGAAAGTCCTAACACATTATTAGTACAAAATGTGAATAATTTCATGTCTAGAAAAAAGGACTATCCCCCTTTCCTAATCACTTTGATTATTTTAGGAAAGAATGTCCATAACTGTTTAATGGATTTTGGTGCAACTGTTAGTGTTATGCCTCTTGATGTTTGTAACACTTTAGGAGCACAAATGATACCACAAACTAAAAGTGTGATTCAACTCGATAGATCTAATGTACCTGTGGTAGGGCTATTAAAAGGAGTAAAGGTACAACTTAAGCAATACCCTACATTTACATGTTATACGGATATTCTAGTAGTTGACATGAAAACCACATATGGTGTGCTCTTATCTAGGACTTTTGGAGCTAAGTTTGGGGGCTTCTTTAGGTTAGATTTCTTGGAATTATTGATCCCTATCAAAGGAAAATCTGAATACATGACTATACCCCAAGAATCCTTCTACAAATAAGTAGTAACAACCTTGGATCAACAAAATCAATCTTTGGAAGATCGAAATGTTAATCTTTATGTTGGGGTTATTGAGGTTGAGTGTAGTGAATATGTTGAAAATGACTATGTGAGTGGAACTACAAAAAATCCTATTTCTTATGCAGATCTCATCCAATCCTATCAAAGTTCTAGAGAAGGTGAAGAAAACTATGGAGACACCTTGCCTTATCAACAACACGATGGATTTTTTCTAAGTGATCCACCACCATTAGGGGAAGACAAAGATATAAATAAGACCTTACCTCTTATAACATTTGAAGGTGTGCTAAATTTTAACAACACATCCATGGAACATTCTCCTAGAAAAGCTATATCCAATGACCCACCAAAACCTAGACCTATCATTGAAACTTATATTAAAGAAAAACTTTATAGAAAACGATCAAGCAAGATAAGTGTAGGTCTTGATTTTCATAATCTTAAGCATCAACAAATTGTCAAGATATGGTTCGATAAAAAAACTCCAGCTAAAAATTTTCAAGTTGGTGATCTAGTCCTTAAGAGGGATAGAGCGTCTGGTCAAACTAGCCCTCAAACTAAGTTTTCCCCTATGTGGTCAGGTCCATTCCAAATTGTAGACATCACTGCCCCAAATGTGTTCAAGGTTGCTAATTTGCAAGGATATAGGTTGAATAGGAATTTTAATGCATTTCATTTGAAACATTTCTACTCAGGTATCCCATGTGGGCATTTGGTAAATTCTCAATTGCATGTTTTCTCCCCCTTTTTCTTTGCATTTCATATGTATATTGTTGCGTTTCCATATTTTTCTTGCATTTTCATCATTTCTTTCTTAACATATTGTTTTGATTATTGTGTTCTTCATATGATTTTAATAATCATTTGTCATTTGAGTTACTTGATTTTGGGTCATCTTAACACCATTGGAAAATAATGTAGGTATAATATAATTTACTATTACTATAATATAATGCTATAAAATCTGCTTTATATCTTATAAATACTATAACTCTTTCCAATTGATTCCAAGGTTTCAGTTTATTTGTTACGTTAGATCATGGAGCATTTGATTTATACAAACTTATCATGTTATCATCATGATCATCTGAGTGTAGGATATGTGATGTTGGAGAGTGGTTAGTCATAATTACTAGGTGACCTTGGAAAATTCTACCCTTTCCTCTCATAAGCCCAAGCCCTCAAGTATGATGATCCATGGCTATCATTTGAACAACGGAGTGAAGTGTGTTCATTTCTACTTGAGAATCCTTAGCCACTCAGGAGACCTACTATAATGCCACCAATCAAAAGTACATACACGAGGGTTGAACTGCACCATGGGCAAAGTTTCCAAAAGGACCATGCTCTTTGGCAGTGCAGCTAATTGGCCAGACTTGTGTTGGAATTTCTACCTCAAGAATGAAGTACAACATGAGCAAAGTTTCCTTTAAAAAAAAAACAAAAAATGAGGACCATGTTCATTGGCAGTGTAATAAGTTCTTGAGTGTGATGGGGCCCGGCAGCAATCCTCACCCTAACCTCCGTTTCCCCTTTTAAATTTAAGTTTTTCAAAAATAAANATATTTTTAGATTTTAATGGTTGTTTAGATGGCCTATATCAGTGTCCCTTTCGATGATTTGGTTATTTTGATCATGTTTTAAACATTATAGTTTACTTTCAAGTTTGCATTTCTTGTTTCATGTTGTTTTTGTTTTCCCATCTATTGCATTTTCATTCAGAATTTTCTAGTTTTTGCACTTGCACGCAATCTATCGTTTGGGGGCTGTGTTGAGGCCAACCTCACCCATGCTAAGCAGAGGGCCTTGTTTGAATAAGTTTAATATCACAAAAAATCAGAAGTCGTACAGTATTGACATATCAAGCCCTTATGGTCTAAATTAAATGTACTTTCATGGGCTTGAATAACCCATAAATTATAAAATGCAATGTACCTGGTCAAAGAATGCAACTATCTAACACACATCCAACTCGTGCACAACTATCCAACATAGATATATTGAACCTGGTCAAATAATACAACTATCCAACACACAGCCAACTCGTGCCAACTATCCATGGGACACATGTCACTAGATCTGCTTTCCTCTCATCTCACAGCCGTTGATTCCATTCTTGAATTTCGTGCCCGAGCCCAATCCAACCCTATAAATACCTTGTCAATTCACATAACCTTGAGGAGGGGGCCAGAGTCTACAGCAACCATTTTCTGTTTGGCTGGCTGGCAACACCGACAGCAAAGACATTTTCAGCAATCTTCTCTCTTCTACCAGTAGGCAGCAGAACACGACAGGAGCGTGAAACACGCGGTGAACATCAACAGCAATTGCAGACAAATTGCAGATGACAGTGTGCTTGCCCTGCAGTAGCAATTGTTAAACGACGATTTTCTATTTTCTCAGACAGAAACAGACACGTTTTCTTTTATTTTCTTTTTCTTTTCTGCCCACGCGGCAGAGACCAATGCCCTCTTTCTGCCTATAAACAGAAACCTGGCAAAGACAGGTTGTATGCACATCGTTTTGTTCTTTATTTATTTGCTTTCAAACAACATGACAGATTTTTCTCTCTACCATCTCCAAGCGCAAAAGCAGCCGCGGTGGCAGATAACTTTTACAGTTTTCAATATTATTATTTGCATTTTATTTTGAATTATCTATTGTACTCTTTTAAATTGAAAAAATTATTTAACTTTTCAATATTCTTATTAAATTTAAA
>MNCI01036492.1:26875-39548 GCA_015680685.1 Gnetum montanum | reverse complement strand
CATGTCCAAAATTTACGCATCAACAATCACATGTCATACCATTATAGCCATATCATGCCCATGCCATAGCCTTTATGAGAACCTACCACAACTCATCCATCCATTTAATGCACACCAGTGATAGGTAAAAATAATTAATAACACATAATGGTAAAAATAACTAAACATGAGTAATAAAAATTTATCATATGGTAAGAAAAATTAAATATTCATATAAAAATAATATTAATCTTATTAACCATCCTCACCCATTTTGCATACAAGGAAAAAGATTATCAACCTTTACTAATACATAGGTTGTTACACCTATTTGAGTTTTCTTGTAAAGACATGGCTACTGAGGAGCATGTTCTCTTTGAGATTTGGTCTGACAAGTCCATCACTAGGGCTAAAAATAGATCCTAGTGAGATATTCTCCTAGAGGCTATACTCAATTTAAGAGATTTAAATGCATTACATGCATCTTTGTAAGTTATTGAAGTTGATGTACTAATTGCTTGGATGCAAGTCTTCCACCCTGGGTCCATTGAATTTGAAGGAATTCCTTAAGATACTAAACAACAACAAAGCAACATTGTTACATCCTTTGGAGGGAAGAGGAGAAGTGCATGTCCTTCCTAGAGTTACTAAAAGTGGAAATAAAGCCTCCTAATTGCAATCTAAACTAGAAACAAAGTAATGCAACCCCAACCCCCAACAGGAAAGTAATAGAAAAAGGTCCAAAGTGAAGGTTGTGAATAAGAAGTGGGTCTAGAAATTTAACATATAGTTTAAACATTTAAAATTATTTTAACTAAATAGAAAAGAAAAATGCTGGTTATCTGGGCCTTCGTGTACTTGTTAAATCTTACATAGTATTTCACCTGACAAGTTTGCAAACCCTTAAACTTACTGCAAACAGCCTGAACATTAATTCTAAAAGCAACGAAGTTTTCAAACGGGTACCATTTCATAACAAAAAAACGCGAAATATTTGGGTTTCTGGATGTGCACGGTAATAATATTCAAGAAAGATCATGGAACGGGGCTGGGCATAAGAATTTGCGAAACCAGGCAACAGAAGCTTTTGGATATCTGTTGAGGCTTCCATTGTTGAAATCCACGTAATATAATCCAAATCGAACGGTGTATCCGTCACTCCATTCGAAGTTATCGAGCAGGGACCATGCAAGATACCCTCTCACGTCTGATCCTTCTCTGCATGCAATATCCATATCATAATCACACAGCAATAAAGTTATTCATTGCTTCATTCACATTTCACTTATTATCAACGTCAAAATGCCCAAATTCAGCTGCAGAAAAATTGAATGGATCGTGCCTCAAAGCGTTTCTGACAGCCTCCAGATGTTGAGCATGGTATTTAATCCTTATCCTGTCGTTCAATGCTTTCTCCAGAGGCAAATCCTTAACGTTGGCTTCATCTATTCCTGAAATCATGATCATCCACAATGACTAGCGGCTTAGCGGCTTATTAGGTGAGATTTTTATTTGGGGGCTCGAGAAATTATTAGATGGGAGGATGCTGCAGAACATCCATACCGTTTTCCGTAATATAAATTGGTGGATTTCTGTATTTGTTCTTGGTATAATTCAACAAATCTTGAAGTCCCTGTGGGTAACTGTAAAGCCATGGTGATGCTCCCTGTCGACAATGCTTTCAGAGTTATAATCTAACTTGATTGAAGTCAGTGAGATTCCATAAAAAATCATCATCAACCACCAAAGATTTTGAATAGCAAAATGGGTTCAAGTTTACCCGTGGTCCAATTGGCACTCCGTTCCTTTTAACTGAAACAGGATAGGTTTATCAAATTAGAAATTAGAAACTATATTGCTGCTGCTGCTAGTTCTTAAGCAAAGGTTGATGTTTTGAGTTTACATACAGCTGAGTTCTACCAGAGAATCAGTATCGTAACTTAGCTCCCCTGCATTAGGCGCCACAGAAATGGTTTTAACGTAATTGGAAGTGTAGTAATTGATGCCAATGAAATCAAACGATCCTTTCAACAGTTTCTTCTCCTTTGCCCTAAATCTGGGCAGCCTAGAGCTCACCAAATCACGCATTATTTCAGGATAATCCCCTTCCACCAGCGGATTCATACACCTGTCCACAAACATCCATAATACTATGTATTTCATGTTGTTCAGAGCATTGAGGATTCCTCTTTCCTCAGACTTTTCATTTTTATGCTCTACGAAAATTCAGTAAAAAGTTAAAATCAGGTTGTTATTTTGGTTAAAATCAGGTTGTTATTCCTAATTCGTAGTAGTCTCGAATGAAGCAATTAAACTACAGACAGAGAATAAATCTGCAGACGGAAACAGACCATCCAAACCGAAAATCCAAGGCTCTGGAGGCGGCATTAATGTCTCTTGGGAAGTGAGAGTAAGGGACCTCGCCTCTGGCATCAAGGGCGATGCCTATTCTTGTTATGTTGCTACTCTGGAATTTGCGTCTGTAAATATGAACAGCAGCAGCATGCGCCAGCAGCATGTGGTGAAGCACCAAGTATGGTTCTACGCCAGAGTCCCCAGCAGTGCAGTTTGCGGGCTTGAATCTGGAGCATCGTCCCGGAGCCAAATCGCCCCAAGTGTAGCCCCGACTCGCAAACATGGCTGGCTCGTTGATTGTGATCCACTGCTTCACTCTGTCTCCGAATTCTATGAAACAGAGCTCTGCGTATTCTTTGAAAGCATCGCTGTATATGACCTCTGCAGATTAGTTAATCAGCGGTGGACTACAAGAAAAATCGGGTTAATACCAGCCAAGCAAAGTGCCTGTACACGCGGTTTTACTTACATGATTTGTGAAGCCAGAAATCCCTTGTAGCTGTCCTCCAGGGCCTGTGGCACATCACAGTGAAAAAGCGTTGCAATTGGCTTGATTCCTGAAATATGCCCACTATTAGCTACTTTACAACTGCAGTAGTACTTTTAAGAGAAACGCTCCTTGTTAACTAAGTTTTTGTTAATATGGCTGAGAAAACGTGGAAAGTGCAAAGTGCAGTGGTTAATGCTGATTCGAGTTAAGCTAATCTTAATGCTTTAGCATCGTCTTAATCAGAAGAAAAGGATTGCACAGTTCTTTCTCAAATACCATTGAAAATGAAAAGCCTGTTTAAAAGTAAAGGATTTTTGGTACGAAAAAATGAGCTGCCTTGGTTATCTCATTTGTACAAGCTCTTTCTAAGACTTAGCATCAACACTCCAACATTCTGTTAAATCTCTCTCCACTCTCCAAAGTCTTCTGTTAAATCTCTCTCCACTCTCCAAAGTCTAGTTCATTTGCACTTCGTAGCCATAGGCTCTCTCTTATTACTTAGAGGCTTAATTGAAGTAGTTTCTTTCAAGATTTAACCTAAGCCTTTAAAACAACCTTAGAAAACCAGGCCTATATTTGGTAATGGCAATAAAAGGAGCCTAAAAACCAAGGTAAATCACAAAAGGGTGGAACTGGGAAGGTCTAAAAACAGAAAGCTAATACATTACCAATCACCAAAACATTCAGTATTTGTTGTTAGACCTCAGAAGTGCGTTGCTTGGAATTCTTTAAAAATTTAGAAAATACATTGTTGAGGTAAATAAATATACAAGATAAAGCTACATGGTGGCATCAACCAAATTCCACAAATGCTAATTTTTAAAATAAATAATTAAATATAATTGCAATTCACCATGTTTCACAAGCTCGTTGATAAGATGGTTATAAAATTGAATGCCCCGTCTATCTATGCCACCTCTAATGGTTCCATCTGTATCCATAATTGAACAGCCAAAAAGTCTAAATTGGTCATTCAATAACCCTATGATTAATAAATCATAATCCATCGGATAAGCATAATCATCAAACATGACAGAGATACATACTGGGTAACATGCGAGACCAGGAAATTGAGAATCTGTAGCTGTCCATTCCTAATTCCTTCAGCAACCTCACATCCTCCTGCAAATTAAACAATTAATTGTTGAAGCATCCAATGTACTTAATATAATGCATACTTATCAAAACACATTGAAATTTTATCATTTAGCAGGGCCAAAAACAGTAATTTAACAGTATACAACACACATCTTACAAGAAAAGCAAAACAAACAAACACGGCAAATATACCGGAAAAAACATATCAATTGCATATTGAGATTTGGCAAGCGCATGAAACTACAAAAAAAAATTAAAATAAAGATAGATATGGGGTAAACTTGAGACCTTGTAGCGGTGATAAAAATCTGTCGCCACGTCACCGTTGCTCCCGTCAATGATTTTTCCTATTACCAAAATCGAGACTACGGCGTTAATTGATGCATCTACCTCAATTTTCAATGATCATTTCACAAATATTTTTTTCTCTGGTGAGTTGCTGCAAGCGGTTCAACCTGCAGAACTCCCCTGGGAATGCCAGAACATGAAACAACGATCAAGGAAGCGAAATGCATAAGGGGAAAAACAGACCAGGAATATGAGAAAAGGTGTCCCATATGGAAGGTCCTTTTCCATCTTCCCGAGCAGCTCCCTCGTACTATATTTATATTTTATAGCAAACAATACAAAACCAGTAATGAGTTTAGCTCAGTTCTGTTTAAACCAAAGAAATGGAAATTGATTAAAGTTAAAAAGGAAGAATCGCTGGATTCACTCTTGCAAAATGAGATACTGTAAACATACTTCCATTTTCATTTTAAAAAAAAAGTGAAAAACAGGAAGTAAGAAACACCTGATAGGATGATCCTGAAAAGCCAAAGAGAAAACCAGGGGGAAACGAATGCCTTGAAAGTCCCTGTTCTTGCTTGCCATAGCAAGCACAAAATAATTCCACAAATACAATCCACAAAGTTAAGGCAAAGGCCGCCATTGAGATCTGCAGGGAATGGCCTTGGTCCGCTACTACATATCCAGTTTTCAAGAAACCCTTTCAATTCTCTTCTACGTGAAACACCCAAACGAAGTAATGAATACCGCAGCAAAGACAAACACGTGAGCGATGGTTAACATTTTGTCAATTACGGATGTTTCAATCGTAAAGACAAGCCAGTGAGCGATGCTTAACATTTTGACAATGTCAATCGTAATAATTATTTGAGACGCAGACTGCCAAGTGCCATTCTGGGAACCAGGATTATACTGACATTGTCATAGGGACAAGTGCAGAGAACAGTCGCATTTAGTGTAGCATAGATTGGGCAATTGGATCAGATCGCAGAATCTGAAATCTTTGGTAATAATCCGACAGTAAAAATCTCAATGACTCACAGTGACAATCGGATTTCAATCGTCATTATTCATAAAAAGAACTGTACATTCAATGCCATGTTTTTTCTAAATTTTTTATTCATAAAAAAACTGTGCATTATTCACGAAATTGCTGTTTTAGAGTTTTTACTATTATCCTGCAACTCACCCCATAACAATGAATATTAATTGCCAGGCTCTTTGGTCAAGTTTCTACGGCCATCGGTGCTTCTGAGCTCTGGCGAGACGACATGCGTCAGACGTTGAAAAACAAAAAATGTTGGGCACTGACTGTCTGACACGTTCATTCAAGTGTCCAGTGCTCTCCTCTCCTTGAAATCTTCATGATGTACAAACATGTTTTCACGCTGCCAAATCCCTAACAACTTTGTGTTTCTGGGTCCGTAGATGGATGAAAAGCTAAGCAGGTTGGCCGAAACTCTCTACAGTAAGTAAGGAGGAGTAACTGTGTATATTTAATTATTTTAATGTGTTATTCCTGTGTCTTTAGTTGGCACCGTCTGCTCACAGTTCATTTTAAGGAGACCCACCATCACACAAAACACGTGCAAAGTCATAAAGTTGGGTGGTAGATACCGGATTATTTGGGATATTCATTGTGTTCTCTGTGGTCTTGTTCGTTTAACATATCTTTGATCACGTTGGAGTTGTAAAAAGTAGATAAGGATTCCCACATCAGGAGTTGTAAAAAGTAGATAAGGATTCCCACATCAGGGACAGGTGTGGGTAAACAAGCAAGTTCAATAACAGGAATTTTAGATGACAACTTAAAAAATTGACATTCTTAAAAAAAATACCTTTAAAATTATAGATTCTACAAAAAGATAAGAATCTACATTACCTACCTCCAAGAAACAAGATGGAAAGGAGATAAAGCTGAAAAGTTAGGCTAGGATTTCAAAATCTTCTATTCAAGAAAAGAAAATCAATAAAATAGAGTGGGTATCATTGTTGATCAATCTTTCAAATATAAAATGGTACAATTATATCACCATGATGATTGAATTATGGACATCAAACTTGTCATTGGAAATGAGATCATCAACATAATCAATGTATATGCTTCACAAATTTGCCTAGAAAATTTGATTAAGTAGGATTTTTGGGGTTCCATGAATCAAGTGCTTCAAGACACTCCCCAACAAGAAAGCATATTTATTGGAGGGGCTTTTAATGTTATGTTGGATCTTTGAAAATTGGATATGATATAGGGATCGTAATGATATGGGAGACTCACTACTGCAATTTGCAAGTGTCAGTGACCTTGCAATTGCAAATACTTATTTTTAAGAAGAGGATGGAACATTAATTACCTACAAGAATGGTATTGATAAAACATAAATTGATAATTTCTTGCTACACAAAAGAGATTAAGCCATATGCAAAGACCACAAGATCATACTTGGAGAGTGCCTTTTAAGTCAACATTGACTAATGGTCATGGATTTAGCTATAGAAAGCTTTAAAGGTAGCATGAGAAAAGGGACTAAATGCATAAAATAATGGAATTTCAAAGAAGATAACATCACCTTATTCCGAGAGAATTTGCTTCACCAAGGCACCTAGAATTAGGATTGCTTTGCAAATTTAAGTTGGGACCAAATGGAAAGTTGCATTCAAAATATTGGAAAGAACATTTTTTAAGTGAAACAAAAGATAAAAAATACATTCCAAAGGAGACATGGTGATGGAGTGATATAGTGTAACATGCTATCCAAAATAAGATAAATACATTAAGAAATGGTAGCAAAGTGGTAGATAAGAAAACAAGTTGGTATACAAAATGGCAAAAGAAGCAACTACAACAATAGCCAAAGCTGAACATAAGGCCTTGGGTAGCTTTTATAAAAAATTAGGAATAAAGAAAGGTAAAAAATCTATTTATAAATTGGAAAAACTTAGAAACAAGAAATGTAAGGACAATGATCATGTCAAATGCATTAAGGAAGTAGATGAAAGAATTGTGGTAAAAGACCACAAAATTTTGGACAGGTGGAAAAATTATTTTCAAGAATTATTGAATGGAGAATTCCCAAGAGAAGACATCTAAGAAGAAGAACCAAAATTTGGTTTGGTTAATGAACTTTCCTTCTCTAAGTTAAAGATAGCCTTATCTGAGATGAAAAATTGAAAAACAATTTGATTAGATAACATTCCTGTAGAAGCTTGGAAAGCATTGGGAGATATAGGATTTTCTTGGATGACATAATTATTTAACAAAATTTTGAAGGATAGAGATATGTCCAAAAATTAGACAAAAATCTTTGTTCCCATTTTAAAAAATAAAGGACATGTACAAAATTATGCAAACTATAGAGAAAGTCTCTCATGTTTAAAAATTGATACCACATTATATGTACGAATATATTATTTCAGTACATGTATATGCAACTATTTATATATATTTATTAGTTTTGCGACATAAAATCATAACCTATAATGAGATGTAAATTTGTCGATCTATTGAATGTTTCAGTATTGTTGTTTATGGTTGCTAGATGTTTTTCTTTAAGCTTAACTTTAGTAACAAAGGTCAATTATTTTGATTTAGACTTATTAAAAATGATAAATAGTTTCCTTAATTTCTTTTCATTTTGCAATGTATAAATCCTAATGGTTCTTAGTGGGATGAATAATAGATGGGCACCTATGTATAGACAAATCATATTTAGTACATATCAATGATTAAAAACTTTGAAAAATGTTTTGCTTTGTTTGAAAAATGAAATGAAAAAATTAGAGGAAAAAAAACCTTGACCATATTTTACAGGGTAAAGCAAATTATAAATCACTTAACATATTTTTCAAATATATCTTTTCTAATCTAATGAATATTTTTAAGATGATACACATAAATTCTAATCCTAATGCAAAAGTAGAGCTTGAATCAATGATAATAGATAGGGAATAAGGTAAATAAAGCTCTTATTAAACTCTCAAGTAACAAAAATTCAAAATAACATAGCCCTGCATAATGTAAAAAATAGATAAATAGTAGATTTATTTGTTTTATAAATTGTTTCTTCTATTCTATTTTTAATAAACTATTAAAATTAAGTCAACTAACCAACTTGGCTCAAAATCAAAGATGAATGGACTATCAATCACATGGTGATTTACTACCTTGTTATAGATCATTAGTACAAATTACGGAGTAGGTGTGGGCATAGGAAGTCACAGAACTAAGCTACAAAATCTTTTGGATATCTGTTGAGGCTTCCATTGTTAAAATCTAGGTAATACAATCCAAATCGAATGTTGTATCTATCTATCCATTTGATGTTATCAAGCAGAGACCATACAAAATACCCTCTCATGTCTACTCCTCTACATGTAGTATCTATATTATAATCACAGAGCAATAAAATCATTCCACATTTAACTTACACAAAAAGGCCTTAATTCAGCTGCAAATAAATTAAACAATGGATCGTACCTTTAGGCCTCCCTAACATTTTCCAAATGTTGAGCATGATAGTTAATCCTCATCATGTAGTTCAATGCTCTTTCCAGAGCCAAATCCTTAACGTTGGCTTCATCTATTCCTAAAATTAGAATCATCCATAATTAATATCCACTTATGTTATTATTGTGGCCAATCTTGCCCATGCTGTCACACAGGGCCATGATCAACAAAATAGTCCTGTAAAATCATATACCATTTCACCAAGCAATGTTAACATGCGATAAGGTGGATCGACATGCAGGAAGGTGTATCGATGTGCAAGAAGGTGGACCAACGTGTGGGGAGGTGAAACGTCACTTGCAAGCGGCTATAAAGTAGAGAACAAAGATGACATCAAGAGAAGGGGCATGGCCTCCTTTCTCTTTGGCATAGTGATGTCATGCCAAATGATAGGCAACACCTACAACCTTCCTTCTTTCTCTTGTAGTAATAGGACACACTATAGATGGTTGTAGGGAGAAGCAAGGGGCTCTCATCACTTGTGGGGCACTGAGTAATAGGTAGTAGGCAAATCATCTATCAAGAACTCCCCTCTCCTAAGGAAACTAGCAGATGACGGTTTCTCTTTCTTTGATGTATCATCATTGACCAACCTCTTCCCTCTTTGGCAGGGCATGTGATAGTGGTGTTTGCGACAACAATGATAGCGACGTGGTGGTAGATGGTAGGTGGCACTTATACCTTTCCCTCTCTCACACTAGGGCTAGTCTCTCTCTCACATTCCGAGCCAACCACTCTCTCATCGAGGTCTAGCCTCTCCTCTCTTCAATGGTGAACCTGACAAAAAAATTAGTGTGCATGCTAGAAAATAGAGGTTGCGAATGACGTGTTTGTAACATGTAGAGCAGACAATGGTTCCATCTCTCTCTCTCTCCTTCCTTCCCTAGTAGATGACGATGGATAGGATTGCAAACCATAATGGTGGTTGGCAGTGGAACAAATCTCTCTCTCTCCCTCTCTCTACAAATTCAAACTAGCTAATGCAGCAGGGTTTTCTTTTTTTTTTCTTTGGCAATGTTGAAGCCTTCCTGGGTTTTCTGCCACCAATGCTAGGTTACGTGGTAGGTAATGGTGAGGCCCATGGTGGTGGAACATCAGATAGATCTCTGTTTCTCCCTCTCTTATCAACTACGAGTAGTGTTGGTTGTGGTAGCATCCGCAATAATAAGGCAACATGAGTTGATGACAGCAATGGGGGACCAGGGAAAAATTTACATTTTCTTATGCCTTACTATGTTTTTATGAAGATTTGAATTTCAAGACAGTTGTTTAATTTGAATTCTTCCAATGTTTTAGTCTAATCTATTTTGTTTTGAAATGTCACATGGCCCTATCTAGCTGAGACTATTTTTAGGTTTCTATACCCATATGAGAGGCATCCTAGGTAATAGTCTCTTTAAGTAAGTTATTTTTTTGCCAGGTGTTGGTGCATCCAAAATTTATGCATGCCACCTTTTTGGTGCTAGAATAAGGGCTTTTCTTTCACCTTTTGTTTATCATCTCTTTTTTCCATTTCCTTGTGGCTATTTTATTTTTTGATTCAGTCTTGGAACCTATTCAATTCTTTTAAAAAAACCTTTGTCTTTAGACCCTTTATTTTCTACCTTTTTTATGCTTTATATTTTCTGAAAATTGTTGTTATCGAAATCTTTTTTTTATAACCCATGTTTCCTAGTTCCATTTTTGAATTTCTAATTTTGGCAATTCTTACCTAAGTCCTAACTTGGGTGAGGTAATTTGTTGTTTGGGGGCTAAGTGTTGTGGTGAATCTCGCTTATGTTATCGCATGGGGCCATGATCAACAAAACTATCCTGTAAAATCATATACCATTTCACCAAGTAATGTTAACATGTGGGAAGGTGGACTGATGTGTGGAAATGTGAATTGATGTGTAGGGAGGTGGACCAATGTGTGGGAAGGTGGATCGATATGCGGGAGGTGGACCAACATGCAGGGAGGTGAAACGTCACTAATAGGTAGCTATAAAGCAGAGAACAAAGATGACATCAGGAGAAGGGGCATGGCCTCCTTTCTCTTTGGCACAACAATGTGGTGCCAGATGATAGGCAACACCTGCAACCTCCCTTCTCTCTCTTGTAGTAGTAGGGCATGCTATAGACAGTTGTGGCGAGAAGCAAGGGACTCTCAGCGCTAGTGGAAGGGTTGAGCAATAGGTGATAGGTGAATCCTCTATCGAGGACTCCCCTCTCCTTCTCTTTATTTAGTGTATTGTCATTGGATAACCTCTCCCCTCTCTAGCAGGGCACATGATGGTGGTAATCATGACAACAAAGGTGGTGACATGGTGGCAGATGATGGGTGACACCTTCAGCTTCCCCTCTCTCTCACTAAGACCAACCTTTCTCTCACATTGTGGGTCAGCCTCTCTATCACATTGTGGGTTAACCTCTCTCTCATTGGGGCCTAGCCTCTCTCTCATTGGGGTCCAGCCTCTCCTCTCATTACCAGTGCACTTGGCAAATAGATTAGTGTGCATGCCTGAAAATAGAGGTTGTGAATGACGTGTCTACAACACGTAGAGTAGATAACAGTGGCATCTCTATCTCTCTCCTCCCTTCCTTAGCAGACAATGGTAGATAGAACTATGAACCATAATGACGATTGGCAGTGAAACAAATCTCTCTCTCTCTCTCTCTCTCTCTCTCTCTCTCTCTATAGATCTAAACCGATGACTGTAGTAGGGTTCTCTCTTTGACAACAATGAAGCTGCAACAAGTGATATCTTTGGATTTTCTACCACCAATGATAGGTTGCATGGTATGCGATGGCAAGGACCATGGTGGTGAAATAGCAAATAGATCTTTCTCTCTTCCTCTCCCATCGACTATGAGTAACATTGGCTGCAGTGGTGTCTACAATGATGAGATGGCATAAACCAATGACAACAATGGGGGACTAGGAAAAACTTTAAATTTTCTTGCTACCTACTCTGTTTTAATGAAGTTATGAATTTCAAGATAGTTATTTAGTTTTAATTCTCTTAACTTTTTAGTTTAATTTAATTTATGTTGAAATGTCACATGGCCCTCTCCAGCTGAGACTATTCCTAGGTTTCTGTACCTATACAAGAGGCACCCTAGGCAATAGTTTTCTCAAACGAGTTTCTTTTCTCAGATGTTCATGTGTCCAAAATTTATGCATCAATAGTTATTAATTAAGACTTTTATTTGGGAGCTTCAAAAATTATTAGATAGGATATTGCAAGTCATCTATATTGTTTTTGATAATATAAATGGGAGGATTTCTATATTTGTTCTTGATGTAAATTAAGAAACTATGGAGTCCTTGTGGATAATTATAAAGCCATGTTGATGCTCCCTATCAACAATGCTTTCAAACGCATAATCTAAAATGATTGAACCCAATCCATAAAACAACAACATCATCATCAACTAAAGATTTTGGATTGCAAAATGGGCTTAAGTTTACTTGCTCTACAATTGGCAATCCATTCCTTTGAACTGAAATAGGGTATGTTTAGCAAATTAGAAATTAGAAACTATATTTCTACTACTACTACTTGTTCTTAAGTAAAGGTTGACGCCTTGAGTTTACATACAAGTGACTTTTGCTAGAGAATTAGTGCCATAACTTATCTCTCCTGGATTAGGCACCTCAAAACTGGCATGAACATCATTGAAAGAGTAGTAATTGATGCTAATAAAATCAAACAATCCTTCCAACAGTTTCTTCTCGCTCTTTGTAAATTTGGATAGCTTAGAGCTCAGCAAATCATGCATTTTTTGTGGCCAATCTTGCCCATGCTATTGCACAGGTCCATGATCAACAAAACTATCTTGTAAAATCATATGCCATTTCACCAAGCAATGTTAATGTGCAGGAAGGTGGACCAACATGCGGGAAGGCAAACCGACATACAGGAAGGTGGACTAATGCGTAGGAAGGTGGACCAATGTGCAAAAAGGTGGACTAA
>MNCI01036492.1:0-12512 GCA_015680685.1 Gnetum montanum | reverse complement strand
AGAATTGGTAGCTATCCATTCCTAATTCCTTCACCAACCTTACATCCTCCTGCAAATTAAACAATGCAATTGTTGAGATATCGAATGTCAAAATAATTCATACTTATCGAAACACATTAAAAACATTAATTTAAGAGTTCATCATGCATATTTCAAAAACATGAAAAGAAATAAACACGAGTAAAAAAAGGAATTAAGCAAGCAATAGTTACGCTAGAACATATATGTTTGTATGTTTTAGTGTAAATATTGCTGGATTGAAACTCTTTTTCTACTTGAAACTTCCAATCAAAAAGCTAACCATTTGACCAACTTATTGTTTATTCATTGTATATTGAAATTTAGCAAACATGGCCTAATGAAGGCACATAAAGAAGAGTTTAAAATAAAGATTGTGTAAACTTGAAACAAAATTGTCTTTTCATAACTTTTCAATAAGAATCTTCCACCACATCACTGTTGCTTCCGTTAGTGATTTTTCCTATAACCAAAATCAAGACTATTGGGTTAGTTGATGTATCTACAATTTTCAATGGGCTTTTCACCAAAATTTTTCTTCTAGTGAGTTGCTATTGAGTTATAGCTCAACGTTTCAATATGTAGAACTCCCCTGGAAACAGTAAGTATCAGAAAGATTGAACATGAAACAATGATCAAGGAATCGAAATACATAAATGGAAACATAGACCAGGATTCTGAGAAAAAGTGTCCCAGATCGAAGGGACTCTTCCATCCTCTTGAGCACCTCCCTCGTACTACATTTATAGCAAACAATACAAACCAATAATTGAGTTTAACAAAGTTTTATTTAAGCCAAAAATGAAAAATGACTAAAGTTAGCAATGAAGAATCACCTGATTCACTAATTGCATAATATTGTAAATATACTCCCACTTAACAAAATTAAAAATCAAAAAGGAATGAAGGAAGAAACACTTGATATGGTGACCCTAAAAGGCCAAATACAAAACAAGGTAGAAACAAATGCTTTGAAAGTCCCTATTCACTATTTCCATAGCGCACAAAAAATAATTCTATAAATAAAACCCACAAAGTTAATGTTAGAGATGTGAAGACAAAATCTATAGTTAACTTGCATTGAACTTTCTCTTGTTTAGTTTTAGAATTTTCTAAAATATGAAAAGAAGAGTTAAGATATCTAAAACTTGTTGTAAAAATAAAAAGAAAAAAGTGAAGACATGAATTAATTATTAGTTGTTTCCATTATTTTTACCTTGGATGGCTATTTAAATCCTATTGATGTGTAAATTTTGAATGCACCAACACCGGAAAAAACTTGTTTGAGAAGACTATCACCTAGGGTGCCTCCTGTATGGGTACAGAAACTTGGGGATAGTCTCAACTAGAGAGGGCTATGTGGCATTCCAAAAAAGTAAATTAAATCAAAAAGTTGGGAGAATTAAACAACACTCTTGAATTTTAATTAAAATACAGTAACTAGTAAATTTTAAAACTTTTCCTAATCTCCCATTGCTACTGCATGGTGCTAACTGTTGGACAAGAAAACTCCAACCATTGTAGGATTGTGCTATTCCACTCTCGTCTTGCATTGTCGATGATGGAGAGAGAGAGGAAGAGGAAGTGCCTATCCCCTATTCCCGTCGTTTCTTCCCATTGCTAACACTAACACTATTTGCACCACCATGTATGTGTGCTATTGGGTGTTTCCATTGCTAGCAGAGAACCCTAGGCCATTGATGTTAAGAGGAAGACTTATCATTAGTGCTACCGTCACATGCACGTGCCCTATCTAGAGTTGCCATCATTGTTGATGCCCATTGGTATTGACACTACGCTAATTGCTAGCTGCAACTTCTGCCACCTACAATGCACCACTCATCACCTATTGACCATTGTTGAGAGAGAGAGAAAAATAGAATCCCATCGTTGACTGTTGCCATCTGTAGTTGCTGACATCATGTTGTGGAGCTGATGTGCCTTTGTGAGCTTGCCTACCTGTTGATGTTGCCTGCCTACACTGCCATTGTTTACTGCATCATGCATTTGCTAAGAGAGAGGAGAGAGAGATTTCCCACCATAGTTCACACACTGGGAGAGCCTCTAACATGTGTGCAAATAGCTGATGTGTCCTTGTTGCCTGTTGTTGCATGCCATTAGTTGTCACCATTACCATTGTTGGGAGAGAGAAAAATAGAACCTCACTGCTAACTACTATCAAAGCCTCAAACATGCTTACTGTGCACATGTGTTGTTAGCTGAGTATTTCTGCTAATGTGCTGATGTGTTGCACACATCACTTCCATAGCTCGTGAGCATTATCTGCCTCTAGTTCAAAGAGGCTACCACATGTTCTCTTGCAGTTGCTTGCTTATCACATTGACTGCTTGGAGAACCTGCTATGTGCCACATGCTAGTTTTTGCTTGTTGCTAGAGAGAGAAAGGACCTAAGATCTATCCCTATTTCATAGAGGGAGAGAGCTCTGATCCTTCTACCCAAGTCATGATCGCCATCGTCATGCATCCTACTAGAGAGAGAGGGAAGGCTACCCGATCATCCATCATGGTGGTTCTATGTGCTAGAGAGACTAAGATCCCCTATTTCCATCTACTGGTGGGAGAGCGAAAGGCCCATGATGCTTCATCAGTTGTAGACCTCCAACTTTTATAGCTACATTTGCATCAATTTAAATGCCCATGTCTCATGTTTGCCACAACCACACATAACTCCCAACAACACCATCCCACACTCGCATGTAACTCTCGTAACACTTGAACATAACTCCCACCATGTTCTCCACCATCGTCGATTACGTCACCTCTACAACTATTATGTAACCCATGACATTGCAATGTAACTGCCACCACAAGCTCACTATTATGAATCCAACTCTAAGATGTGCTTGTATAAATTAACTTTCTTTGTGCTTGGTGTTGCATAAACAAATAAAACGTTGAAAAATGCATGGTTGGAAAATTATCAAATCACACGTGTCTTACAACTACTTTTCTAGTTTCATCTCTTATACTAAGCTCATAGAATTAGATTAGTTTCAAAATTAGTGTTTATCACAATTAACATAGCACTACCTTGAGAGGTATTTTAGGTTAAGCCATAATAACGAGATAGTATTTCAAAATTTTTGTCATTCATACAATCTTAAGTTTACTGCAAATAAGATTTCCATGAGTTATATCATGCATTGCTCTCAAAAGTTATGATAAAGTCATTGAAACCCTACTTATAAAAATATCATGTATGTGTTGATGGGTGACAATAATTTAAAAGTTGCATGATATATTCCATTGAAAGCACCTTTATTTAAATCATGAAACCCTACCCAGGGGATTAGACTTGTTGATCATGGCCTTGTACCTAACATGGGTCATGTTGACATCAATCTTTAGCCTCCAAACTAAAAATTGTATTCAAGTGCAAGGAGCAGCAAAATCATAGAAATTTTAAAAAGGAGATAGATGATCGAAAAGATCATAAAATAGACAAATTAAATTTTGAAGGTAAACTATATTGATCTAAATATGATTAAAAATAACCATATAATCAAGAGAGAACTAGACATGGGCCACCCTTAACACGTCATCTTATTTAANCATATTCTACACTCACATGATCATGATGATTACATGATAAGTTAGCATAAATCTCATTCACCATAATCCAACATAACTAGTAAAACTATAACCTTAAAATTGACTAGAAAGAATCATAGCATTATTGAAATATAAAATATAAAGGAGATTTTATGTAATAGTAATAGGATATATAAAGCATTATACTTGCATTATTTTCCAATGGTATTATGATGACCCAACACCTAGTAACTCAAACAACCATAATGGTTATTAAAATCATATGAAAAGTAAAAACCAAAGCCAATGCGCTAAGAAAGAGATGATGGAAATGCAAAAAAAACATGCAAATGCAACTATATACAAATGAAATGCAAGGCGTAGGGGAAGAAAACATGCAGCTAAGAATCTAATAGGTGTTCATGTGGGGTACCTAAGTACAAATTCTTCAAATGAAATGCATTAAAATTTTTATGTAGCTTATGTCCTTACAAATCAGCAATTTTGTACACATTAGGGCCAATGATGTCTATAATTTGGAACAGGCATAACCACATAGGAAAGAATCTACTTTGAGGATTTGTTTGACCAAATGTTCTATCTCTCTTAATGACTAGATCTCCTATTTTAAAGACTTTTCCTGCATATCTCTCATCAAACCACCTTTTGACAATTTGTCAATGATCAAGATTATGAAAATCGATACACAATCATAATTCGCTTATTTGTTTTCTATTAGGTACTAAATTTGATGTCCAACTTGAATGTTTCATAACATGGATAATTTTAGATTCTAAAAGTTCATCAAGTTATTTTTCATCCAAGTTTCAATCTTAGGTCTAACAGGTATAAGTGTTTGTAAGACATTGAATACAACTTCTCCATGAACATGTTTTATGGATATGTCATCAAGATTTGGTGCACCTTATAATGTTTTGATGGTTGAGATCTCATTTATATCTTTGTCCTTCCCTGAAGAAATCCCTTTCCATCACATTGATGATAATGCAAGGTATCTTCATAGATTTCTTCACCTTTTCTAGAAGTGAAGTAGGGTTGGGTGGAATTTGTATGAGGAAAAGAATTTATTTTTGTAATTTCAGTCACATGGTCATTTATAACATGTTCACCATGCTCAACCTCAATAACTCCAATATAAAGATTAGCGTTTTGATTTTCCAAAGATTGATTTTTCTAATCAAAGGTTGTAACTATTTGTTTATAGAAAGGCTCTCTTGGTATGACCATATATTTAGATTTTCCTTTAATAGGGATTAATAGTTTTGAGAAATCTGACCTAAAGAAATCTGACATTGAGATTTGCAGGAAATGACCTTTGTTTGCTATTACATATCAAATTTTGCAAGAACTCATTCAATTCTCTTATACATAAGACACTTAAACAAAAGTTACGGAGACTGCAGTAAAGATAAATGGGTGAGTGATGCTTAACATTTTGTTAATTACAAATGTGTCAACAATCAAGACCTACCAATCAAAATTGGCATGTAGACTTGGAGTAGCATCTATGTCAAATAAGTTACAAGGATGGTGTAGATAGTTTGCATATGTGTAAAGAAGACGAGACAATGAGCTTATAAGCAAAGATTAAAAGGAAGATAAAAAAGATTAAAAAAAAAACTATCTAAGTTGATTTGAAAAACTACAAATAAACAAAAATGTAACTTTCTTAAAAAGTAAATGGCAAAAAAGAACTTAAGTAGTAAACCCCTTTTTGTTAAAACAAAGTTAAGCTAATGACAATGACAACAAATGTATCAATCCTAAATAATTACATTGTCGTTGGAACTGCTGTAAAGAGAAATTTCATTAAAATCTAGAGGGACTGGCCTCCTTATTGGCTATTGTATATCAAATTTTACAGAGACCCCATTAATTCTCCTGTACATCAGACAAACGTTAGGGAACGCTTAACATTTTGCTAATCCCAAAAATAGGTGCCGGTACCGGGTCACTATTATAATTACATTGTCAGTGCCAGTGTCTTGTCACTATTATAATTACATTGTCGAGACCGGTGCCCCGGAGTTTAGATTCTGCAATTAATCATGGATGTGACTTTGGTGACCAGTCACTTTGATTTGCATGTAACTTTTTTGATTGTGGGCAGTTTATTCCGTAATTTTTCTAGTTAAATTAAATTTAGAAAAATAAAATAAAAGTTGAAATATATAATTAGGAAAAATAATTAAATAGAAGAAAACAACATTAATATAATAATATGATCCGATTGCAAATTAAAAACACTATTCTCTTTTACCAATTTGCTGCTCTGTTTATTTTATTGGCATTGTATCTATTTTGGAGGTCTATATTTTACCTTTTAGTGTTGCAGTAGGTCTTGATTATTGATAGTGCATAATAGTTGTAGTTGTATTGCACTTTACATTGCAGCGATCCTATAACGTATTGCAGCTCTTTTGGTTTTCTATCTTTATTTTAATTACTGCAGCCTGCATCAGCTGCCTAATTCACAACTTTATTGTAGACTTTTGATTTAAGCATCATCTACTTGCATAGTAATTTTGCTAACATTAGATTTTGCAGCTAATCTTAAGTTGGTAAAGTCACATAGAACATCTAATAGTCATTTAAAAGCTTTATTTAAAGCATCAACTAGTTTGGATATTCAGCTTTTTATTATGGTTTGGCGTGTTGGTTTGGATATTCAAGAGCTTTTTAAAGATTTAGAAATATGTTTTATTTTAATATATTTTTAAATATTTTTTCTGAATCATCCAAGCTACTGAGCTTTTCCGATCATTTCTCATCCCGAGTGAAGGATATTTCCAAGTTTGTAATCATTACTCAGCTGCACAGGCAAGAACAGTTGCATATAATATGAGGGGATACCTCTGTTTCTGAGTCTTGGCTGGACGACATGCCCATTCCTCCTCATGCAGCTGCTGGACTATTAAATAAGAAAAAACAAGAATGGAAGAGATTTGTACAGTGTTTTTTGAAAGGTCTATTTTGGACAATTATTTGAAGGTGTCAGATACGCAACAAATTTGGATTCCTAGAATCTTCATGATTTAAAAACATTTTCAAGCTCGCAAATAGGCAACAAATTTGGATTTCTGAATCCTTGTCTATGTTGAAGGATGTAAAGTTAAACCTCAAGAAATGATAAGGAGCGGAGCACGAGCTGTAGATTTGCTCTGCTAAGCAGGTGTAAGAAAACCTTATTAAATAATTAAAAAAAGAAAACAGTAAGGAGAAGCTATATATTTAATGCCTTTAATAGGCTGTTCGTTTGTCATTACATGGTGGGCATGTCTGCTCACGCATTCCAACAGGGCTATGGCTAACGCAAGATCACACAAAACACGTGAAATGTCCGGATGATCAAAAGGCCAAAAACGCTATTCTATCTATCTAGATGAATTTGAAATTGTTTTACATTTTATTTAAATATCTCTTTATGAAGATGCATAAGCTAGCATAATTAAAGTGCATATGCATACTGTTGATGCATAAATTTTGGTCATGCCAACACCGGAAAAACTCGTTTGAGTAGACTATTGCCTAGGGCGCCTCCCGTATGGGTACGGAAACTCGGGAATAGTCTCAGCTGGAGAGAGCCATGTGACCAAGTGATAGAGAGAGAAAGAAAACATAGAGAGAAATAAAGCATGAAAAGAAAAACTAAAGAAGAGAGAAACAGGAACCATTGACAGGATGCATGGTTGTGTTGCCGCAAGAATCATGTGTAGCTGCGATCAAACATCACCAATGCCCTGCGAACCGCCAACTGCATAAATATAAATCCACCACCACCATATGTCATTTGCTGAAATAAAAGAAGATGAAGAGAAGATCCATCGACAGGATGCATGGTTGTGTTGTCGCAAGAATCATGTGTAGCTGCGATCAAACATCACCAAGCCTTGCGAACCGCCAACTGCATAAATATAAATCCACCATCACCATATGCCATTTGTTGAAATAAAAGAAGATGAAGAGAAGATCCATCGACAGGATGCATGGTTGTGTTGCCGCAAGAATCATGTGTAGCTGCGATCAAACATCACCAAGCCTTGCGAACCGCCAACTGCATAAATATAAATCCACCATCACCATATGCCATTTGTTGAAATAAAAGAAGATGAAGAGAAGATCCATCGACAGGATGCATGGTTGTGTTGTCGCAAGAATCATGTGTAGCTGCGATCAAACATCACCAATGCCCTGCGAACCGCCAACTGCATAAATATAAATCCACCACCACCACATGCCATTTGCTGAAATAAAAGAAGATGAAGAGAAGATCCATCGACAGGATGCATGGTTATGTTGCCGCAAGAATCATGTGTAGTTGCGATCAAACATCACCAATGCCCTGCGAACCGCCAACTGCATAAATATAAATCCACCACCACCACTTGCCATTTGCTGAAATAAAAGAAGATAGAAAGAACCACATGCCATCTGCTGAAATAAAAGAAGATAGAAAGAACCACATGCCATCTGCTGAAAATAAAAGAAAATCTGCCGACGTCCAACCGCCCAAATTGCTCAGAAAATAAAAGAAAATCTGCCGACGTCCAACCGCCCAAATTGCTCAGAAAATAAAAGAAAATCTGCCGACGTCCAACCGCCCAAATTGCTCAGAAAATAAAAGAAAATCTGCCGACGTCCAACCGCCCAAATTGCTCAGAAAATAAAAGAAAATCTGCCGACGTCCAACCGCCCAAATTGCTCAGAAAATAAAAGAAAATCTGCCGACGTCCAACCGCCCAAATTGCTCAGAAAATAAAAGAAAATCTGCCGACGTCCAACCGCCCAAATTGCCCATTACTGGAAAAAAGAAAGAAAGAGAAACCATTGGCAACCACCCAGGGAGAGAGGAGGTTCAGTCCATGGCTTCATGGCCCTGGCCTCATTGGGCTAGGGCTTCCTGGCCTGACTTCTCCTCTCCCTCCCCCCAACTCCATCACCTTGATGGCTTTTTATAGCCAATTTTAGGGTTAGGGTAACCCATCTTTTTTTTTTTTTTTTTTTTTTTTTATTTTTTATTCTTCTTTCTTTTTCCTTTTTTTTAAAAAAATAAACAAAGGCCCCATGCCAAGCAAGCATGGGTGTGTTGGTATCAACACATACAAAGGAGACAATTCCAATTTAAACATGTAAGCATGATTTCAGATGATTATTGAAGATGCATATATTAGCATAAGGAATTACGAATTACATATGCATGCAAGTTCAGGGACAGAGGAGACAATTCCAATTTAAATACTTAAGGAGACAATTCCAATTTAAATACTTAAGCATAACTCTTGATGATTACTGAAGATGCATAAGCTAGCATAATGAACAGGCATATGCATGCTAGTTGAGGGACAAATTAGACAATTTTAATTTAAACAGGTAAACATGACTCCTTATGATCACTAAAGATACATAAGCTTTTATAATAAACATGCATATGCATTCTAGTTTAGGGACAATTCCATTAGGGATAAGCACATTCAACCACATGTCCACTTCTATCGTTATTTTTTTTAAAAAAGAAAACTATTTCTTTGATCACCATAATATTACATTGTGTCATTCTTTGTAACTAAAGGTGTGAAACTCCAATGAAATTTCAAAATCTTCTTTAACATCAATGCCTTTTAGTTTACCCTACAAAATTTAATGACCTTATAAAATGTGACCGTTACAAATCTCCTTTGCTAGTTGGATAAAAGCCCTACACCATGATTTACCCATAATCTACCCTAGTGTAGGTGTGAATTATAAATATAACATAAGTGCTTATACATGATGACTAATACGTTATGGAACTAAGATGCTTTTTATTATGTTTAGAGATCCTTAGGATCTATTGGATAGAAGAAATGTTTCTTTGGTGTTATTTCAAAAAACTAAATTAAATTGCTTACTATAATTTGTTATTTATGTTGACTTTGCACAAGAATAGGACATTCCAAGAATATGTGATGCCCATCTTCAATTGCTATTTGATTGCATAAATGATAGGTTCTCTCTTCTCTTGGAATCTAAACCCATATTACTATTTCAATTCTAAAGCAATGGGAGCTCAATCTTGCTCAACTAATTTGACATTGTTACATCAAGACTCTATTGGTTTTGTTCATCACGAGTGCCTCATGCATTGAAGAGGTGGTTTTTTCTATACATTATGATTAACTATAGATGGATTCTAGAAGAAGGCTTCCAATGATCATATCTGTGCAAGTACAAAAATAGCCATTCCAATTTCAAAATTTCAAAATAGGATATGAATAACAAAAGCCTTAAATGGTTTAAGTTCTAAAAGCTAAATGGAAAGGCAGAGCAATAAAGATTCCAACGTATGAGGAAATATTGGTAAAACTAAAAATTCACCATTGTAAGTGGAGGAGATTTGTTAGAAAATCATTGCATTAGACGTTAAGTTGGCTATTTGGGATGCTAGGACCAAAGCAAATATAAAAGATGAGTAGCTAAAAGAAACTACTAAAAAATATATGAAAATTAAAATTGCTACATTGAAAGTTATTATTCAAGAATATTCAACAAAGAAGCAACTTGAAAAAATTAGTAGAAAACACTCACATGGATGTGGCTATTTGCAAAATTCTCAATGGAAAAAAGAAAGAAAGGATAATGACCTTAATCTCCATTTTGTTATGATAGAGAAAAAAGAAAATGAAGACTTAGTTGAGAAGTAACAATGGTGATTAAAGAAACAATGTGCACTTGCTTAAAACAAAAGATGCAATTCATTTTTAGCATAAAAATAGTAAACCTTGGCATATTGTTATCAACTTTTATGATAGAGATAATAGATCCAATGCTTAGGAATATCACAACCACTTAAAAAGTCATAAAATTTGGATTAATAAAGATCTTACCAAAAGAGAACNAAAAAGTCATAAAATTTGGATTAATAAAGATCTTACCAAAAGAGAAATTTTAAAAAATATTTGTAAAATGAAGAAAAGTAAAAGAAGTGAAAGTAGAAGGTTTCATNGCCGCCTGCAGCTCCTTTGTCTGTTCTGTCCGCCACCCGTTCGTGCCTGTCGCTGCAACATCACCGTTCTCAGCCGCTGGTTTCTTCAGCTGCCGCCCGTGCAGCTGCTAGTTCCTGTCCGCCTCTCGCCGCTACGCGTCGATCTGTTCCGCCTCCGCGCCGCGCCGCGAATCCGTTCTGTCTCCGCCTGCTGCTGCTCGGCGCCATTTCTGTTCCGTCGCTGCCGCCCGCAGTGCCTCCAGTTTCTGCCGCGCCGCGCTGCTGTTTTGGTTTCTCCTGCCGTGCTTGCCGCGTCCTCTCCCGTCGCATCGCTGACACCTCGATCCACCGCGTTGTCTGGCCGCTGCTGTCTTTTCCCGTTGCCTGCCGCGTCGCTCGCTGTTTTCTGCCCGTTGACGTCTCCTGCCTCCGCCACTTCGCGTATTCTGCTGCTGCCACTTCACTATTTCCTTTGCCGCTGCTTACCGTCGCTGCTTCTCTCTACTGCTGCCGCTGTTTCTTNAGAACAAGTCATGGTAGGCGATCCTAACCCCCATAACACTCGTTACAGTAAAAGAAGTGAAAGTAGAAGGTTTCATAGCATTTTTGAATGCAAAAAGGCAATGCAATAATTAACAAAACTAAATATTTAAAAAACTTCACAAACAAGATACACTAGGTCTTAAATGTAAAATGTTAAACATTGATATATTAATAGCAAATAAATGAAAGGTATTATATAATATATGTTTTTTTAACAAATTTAATATTGTTGATATTTTTGAGATGTAGAAAATTAAAGACTCTCCAAAAATTTTTGTTCCATATTTTTCTATTTTATCTTTTCTTCATATAAAAAATATAGATGGTGAAAGAGCATTTAGAGATTTGACTATTTTGATTTGACATTCTCTTTATCAGAAAGTTCAATTTGAAAAGGTAGATAAATAAAGTCAATATGTTAAGCTAAAAATATGATAGAAAAAATATTTTTTATTTTTAGCCTCTGGTTACTTTGAATCTAGAGAAGCTACTCACTATGCACAAGAATGTTTATCAAGAGATTTTCCCTTTCAATTCCTTGACATAAATGTTGCTAGTTTTTCTTAGAAAGAAAAAATGTTTCTATGTGATGACTTTAATGTTAGCATTAGTTTTGATCATATCCCTATTAGTTAATTGAATCTTCATGAATTTTTAAAATATGAGAAATGTGAAAAATGAAATTGGTATTTTAAAGATAAAAACGTCAATCACAAAGGAAAATAGTTGTTAGATTAGGGACAAGGACTTGATCTATTGGTTTTAAATAGCATCAATAAATATCCAAAATCAAGTGGCTTTACTTTAGTAGAACTACAAAGGTAGCTCTAGTATTGATTTTCTTCTTTTTAGCTAATAAAATATTAGTAATATCAACTATTTTGAAGTAGATGAAGAAATAATTAGATTTTATCACTGTCCTTTATATTTAATCTTATTAAAAGATACACAACATATTAATTATTTCATAAGGGAAAATCTCTTTAAAATAACTATTAAAATAAAGGAGGATTTTCAAAATGAAATTTAGAAGATTTGAATATCAAATGTGAGTCTTACAAAAACTCTAATTATAACTACCCTCAATATTTCTAAAGACCAAAACCAACATACTAATAATTAATAATGGTTTGATGAAGAATGTATGATAACTATAATTTTTTAAAATACTTACAAGTCACCATAGATTATTAAGTAACATAAAAATTGGATTTAGACTATGAAGAGAAAATTTATTGGACAAAGATAAACTAATTTATTACAAATGATAAAGAAAATTTCAATTTTTTTGACATTTAATTTAAAGTAAGATAAANCGCCTCCTGCACAGAACGCAACTGTTCCCGCCGCTGCGCGTCCTTCAGCGCACAGTCTTCTTCTCCCGGTTGCAACACGCAGGCCCTGCCCTGGTGCTATG
>MNCI01036491.1:3214-18282 GCA_015680685.1 Gnetum montanum | reverse complement strand
TCAAAACATAAATATTAACTAAGTAGATGAAAAATAAATTGCATGGAAAGTATATCTAATCTAATTCAAAGTACTGCAATGAATAAGAATCAATCTCAATCTTATTACCATTCATCGAATGTGTCCAAGTACATTGCCACTCAAATAGGACACCATACAATTGACTCAGATCCACACTACATGTGCTCATTGACTATTCTCTAAGACTACGAAATAAAACTACAAGAGTTCGGCTACTCTATGTTGACTAAAACTAGATCCAAACCATGTGCCCAAGTGCTATATTTATAGGTTGGCACACATGCCATGATATCAGATATTTGACATTGCATCTTGATCCTTGATATCAAGTATCTAATATCAAAGCTGAGCAAATCATGACTCATCACCATGTTATTGGAAAAACATATTACCCATGCTTGAAGGTAGTCCTCTAGTAAGATTGACATAATAATAACATAATACACATAATAAAAATTTTTGGGGGTTCCACTAAAAAAACATGTTACCCATGCTTGAAGGTAGAATAATTCTTAGAAATTTTAAGGTTATGGGACTAGAAAGACATGTTATCCATGCCTGAAGAAACTGCTCTATCCAATGGCCAAGTCTCTTTCAAAATAAACTATGTAGTTAATAAATTTCTTCCTAGTGCTTCATTGCTAAGTAATAATATTTCTTGCAATTGAAATAGCCTTATGGTTGTCAGTTTTGGGATGATACAATGTGATGTCATTAGTAAGTGGTATGGACTTGGTTTAGATCCTAGATGAAAAGGTTAATGATCATTTTAACTATGCCTTTTACATGGAATTCATTATTCTTATGGTAAGACACCTAATGTTCTATTTTTTGCAATCCATGCTACTACCATTCTACCTCAAAATTATATATAATTGTAATTTAATGATTTTGAATAATATACTATTATTTTCTTATTAAGGAAATATTAACATGTGTATTTTGGAAGAAAGGTATGATTTACATTCAACTTTTTCAATGCCCATGGACACTTGTAGGTGTAGTTATACATGGGGGTATTAAGGGTAGGAGCTTACTTTAGAAAATACTCCACTTATAGAACTCTTATGTTTCCTACTTGATGACTAATTCCACATCATCTTATGCCTCTTGAATACTTAAATAATCATTGTTATTTCCCTACATATTTATAATCAAACCTAAGTTTAATAATTTTGATTGAACCATCTCCTAAAAATTTAAGTTGACTTACCTTGCTCAAACTTCTTCTTTCATATACTTTGGATGAATAATTCTTATATTTTAAGCATCATTTATGATCAAGAATCCTTTAAATAATGTCTATGCCTTCTAGATGATGCATTTCATTCATTTTCTTCATCAAATTTTGCAAAAGAATAAAAATAAAAATAAAAATTTCAATGATGATATCATAGATATAATGTATAAGCCCTTACGATGTTGCATCAATGATGTTACATCTATGATATTGACCTTATAAAATTATATATATATACATGGGCCATTAGGAATTTTTTTCATTTCCTCGTTTCATGCATAGGAAGTTCATGTTGTTTGTCTAACTTCTACACTTTAGAATTCAATATCTTACTTATTGCATGTCTAATTCGAGTCATTTTTGAATCCTTTTGCTCACAAAGTGACCATCTCAGTTGTGGGGGAGAGTGTTGCATATAACTTTTGTGAATTGTGTCAAATTTTTCTAGTGCCTAGAAGAACAATTGTAAGTAAGAACAATAAGGAGATAATTATGTTCCGATCTAACATGAGCTAATAAACTTAATGTTTCATTTCAAATGACCATTTGAAAATGTTTTAAGTAATAAATAAATCAAAGATTGTGATAGGTCACTTAAGATAAATTTATTTCTAATTGTTAGAAGTTACTCACTTAAGGACCTTTTTCCTTATAAATAATTTTGTCTAAATAAAAATTTTTGCTAACTTTGCAATTTAAATTAAAATTAAAATTGATAATGAACAGTTAGGAATTTTTTTGGAATATTTGAGTAATCTTAAAATTCTTTATGATTGAAGATGCTGCAAAAGAGACCTAATGTAGAGGGATTATTACAACCAAGGGAGAAGATATTTAGAGGAAGAGGTAGAGCACAAGGTGTAGAACAAATTTCTAATGTGGAGCAAGAGGCACATTCTATCGACCCACACCTACAATAGGGTAATCTACACAAGTAGATGCTAATGCACTGCGAAATTTGAAACAAAGACAACACCTAACACTATCCAATGAGTGTCTTGAGGCCATTTAGGAGAAGTCCATCATGTTCACTGTCATAGTGGAACACAACTTTGGACCCTCACAGAGTTTGTACTTGTAGAGGAATTTATGGCTACAAGGGCATATGGAATCATTGAAAATGGGTATAGTGAATTATTTACTATTGAAAAGATTTATTTCAAGATTGGGACATATCACATATTCCTAAAAAAGAGGCTCAATTGAATTTCCACCTATGCTATTAGAGGAAGTACTATTTTTATGGGAAAATTCTAAGCCAACATTACTCATCTACTATACTTAGAGATATAAAGAAGGTTTTAGGAGAAGAAGACATGGAAACCTACTTTTCCATTTCCTTGTCTTATTAGGAAGTTTTGCTAATAAGCCATAACTTTAGGCTACATCAATGATGTCTTTTTCAAGGTCCAAAATGCATCATACGCTTAAATTTCCAAGCTAGTGCTAGCCAAGAAAGACTAAGTAGAGAAACCAACAAGCATTGAGGTTGCAGCAGGATCCATAGTAGCAGCAAACATTCTAGTTATAGGAAGAGAATAAGCAGGACCTAGTGGGTTAACTCTAGCCATTGAAAGAATAGGGAAAAGTGCTTCATCAACACAACAAGAATATAGATCCTGAATGAGCCACCTATAAGAGATAACATAGACAATAAGTTAGGGCAGTAGAAAGATCTCAAGTATGTACCAAGTTAGAGATAATCCTAATAGACCTACTATTTTCATAAAACCTACTAGTAGTTAAGCATCTTTGTAGATAGGATAGGATGATGACTAGGCATAATAGATTTGATGGAATGGTGCATCCTTCTAGGTGATGTTGGAGACTTGATAAGGAGCCATTTTAGTGGTGATGAAATACTAAGATGCAATAGAAGTAGTAGAAGTCATAACTAATCACATTAAAGAATTATTTAATGTTCTTGTTGTGCCATTAGTAGATATTATTAGAGCTAAAGATATAGAAACCTTGGCCAGGACATGAATGCCCCCTACAGAACATGAAGATGTACTATAGAGACTTATACAGCTAGTTAAGTCATGTAGAATCTTTTTGATATCCCCAACAATATCATTATAGTTTAGTTAGAACTAATATCAATGAAAGGTAAGCTACTCATGGTTGAAATAAGAATGCAACATGTAGAAAATGAAGTGCAAGGATTGCAAGAAGAGTTAGTTGCATTAAAAATAGAAAAACAAGATCCTGCATAACACATTGTGCTAGAATAGATAGTAATGTTCAAAAATGAAAAGATGGGTTAACTAAAGATCAAACAAAAACAAATGCAAATGGAAAAGAAGAAAGTAGTGTGGAATGCCTTAGTAGTAGAAGCTTAGACATATTTAGATGCTATGATCATTACTACACTAGAAGAGGAGAACAAAAGAATTATTGCAGAAAATGTAAGATTAGTCGACATTGAGAAATAAAAAAACATGCTAGAAGAGAGCATGAATAAGCTTTGATTATATTTTTCAAAAGTTAACCTTGATATTAGACAGTTGGCCCATGAAAATAGAATACTATCAGTGGAAGAAGTACATGTAGTTTGATAAAAATCAACTATTAAGATTGGTGCATGGCAAAGTGAGGCTAAGAAGCATGAAAGTCTAAAAGAGCACTTTAGGGATCAAGTGGGTATGTATGAGCAAATCAATGAGAAGGAAATCTAGATGGACAAATCTAGAATTAGTTCCATCATAGAAAAAATACCTAATTAGCAACCCATTCTCGACTATCTTACCCATGTTCATCAAGTCGAAGTAAAAAAGAAAGACCTATAGATTAGGAACTTAATAGAATAAATGGGATTAGAAAATCTCTGATATGCTAACTTGGTCATGTTGTTAGTAGGTAGGCCAAGAATAGAAATAGAGTAGTAAGTGCCTATAGTATACTCAATGTATGAAAAAAAATCTACAGGTAGGAAGATACATAATAGAAGCTTGACATAACAAACTTTGAACTATAAGTAGTTAAGTTTGACAACTAGAAACAAAAAGATGTGGTAGAAAACTTAGCCCAAAGGATGAAAGATTATCAAGAGTTGCAGAAGATGATCAAAGCTTTTGAAGTAGAGAAAATAGAGTTTGCAACATGGTACATCAAAGCTAATAAGATGTTTACATAACTACCATGTCCTTGGGAAGTACCAACTTTTGCAAACATCATTCAATTCTCATGGATAATATATGATCTCATATCAGATGAAGAAAAGCTCAAAGTAGTACTAGACTAGTATTAGTCCTAGAAACCAGATGATAAAGGGAAAAGGCTAATGAAGGAATCACTGCTTCCTAGAACATGAAGAAAGTTACATCAAGCTTACTTTATTTTTTGTCTTGTTTTTATCATATGTGTCAATCATGCATAGAATAATAATTTTGTAACACCATTCATACTATGGTGTGGCATTCATAGTAGAGTTAGTCACATATATATGTGTCATAATGTCAAAATTTATGTAACCCCATAAGTTTGTAAGAAAATTTATCCTTCTTTTATTTGAACTTGAGGATGATTTTTTACTTAGTCATGGGGGTATGATGAACCGTTTGATGTTAAGTACTATGATATCGTAGCTCTGCATATGTCATCATAGATATGATGTACTGGGTCATGGTCATACCTATCAATACTAATCCACCATCACATTAAAAAAGAGTTTTATCTAAAACTTAGCAAAATTGTTGCAGTTTTCATAAAGTTAGAGTTAGAGTGAAGGCCCGTAGTGTGGTGAATTAGAGTTGTACAAAAGTTTTATTTGAGTGGATTATTCCTAGATATAATTTATGAATAGAAATAAAGATTAAGATTATTCTTCATCATTGCAACATATCACTTGGCATAGATTTACTTTTCCATAATGTTTACTTTTACTTTTGCTAATTCATTTACATTTCTTAAATCATTTACTATTCCAGTGCTTATTAGTAAGGTGGAATAACTACAACTAGTTTTGAGCATAAAGTGTAATTGTTTGGTAACCTAGTAGTGACTTTTCTCAATTTTCTTAGTAGTAAATTTACTTGGTAATCTTAGTAATTAAAGCATTTTTTGTATTTGTGTCTTATTTTTATTGTCTCTCTAAACTTTCCTTGTAACATGTTTCTAGGCTTGTATTAAATTTATTAGTTCATTAATATTATTAATACCTCATATTTTTAACCACAATCATTCTTCATGGAACCACCCCTATTATTGAAATTTTTGGATAATCTCTTCTAAGATCTTGTTCTTATTTTTATTTCTCAAGTATAATGTTAAGAACTGATACATTGCTTCATCTTCTAATGACAAAAAATTACTTTCTAATAATAGTACACATGAAACTTTTTTTTAATCTTCAATTTATTTAATAAAATTTATTTTAAAAGTTTTTAAATTTTTTCCATGATTCTTGATTCAGACTTGGGCCCCATACCATGCATTAATAAAGCATTGTAGTTTAGACTTACAACTTTGAGAGCATTTTACTCCCAAATATTTGCAAGTATATACCTTCTTATGTCTTTAATTATTTAAAAAGAAAGTGTAATCTCTTTTATTAGTTCCATGAATTAGCACTTTTTTTTATTTAACATTTTTGTACATTAGCAAAATTTTTATAATTGATATAACATTACTTTTAATCCTATTTGTGAATGTGCTATTAATGCTACATCATCTGCAAAGATTAAAAGCCATATCCATAATTAATCCACTTTAATAGCATAATTTATAGGTGCCTCTTTAATATATATTTTTAGTTCATTAATAAAAATGCCAAAAAAAGTTGATGAAAGAGGATAGTCTTGCTTTACTCTTTTATTATGATAAAGTTGAAAAGACTATTGATAAAGTGTCATTTGTCAATTGTATTAGTTAGTTGTGATATTACATATATTATATCATAGATGCTACGTCGCATTTATGTCAACACATCCCCTTTGATGCATCTTAGTTGGCTAGTACATCGTAGATGCTCCGTTGCATCTACTATATCATAGATGTTACATCTACAATAACTTATTCTTGACGGCCATTTGGGACTACCAACACTTGACCTTCAATCTCATGACCTATATCACAAGAAATGAAGGTGCCCTTCAAACAAGGTTTAGGTGCTTATTGGTCTCTAGCAACACCAAGGCCCAAATACCTCGAAATAAACTCAGTGGTAATAGAAAGAACTAAGCATGAATATGTGTTTGTTGTTGTGAATGTTGAAATGGTGGGGTTTTTGTATGAAACTGTAACTAGCTATCATAAAAATTTAGCTAACCTTATTGAATATTGTGAGCTATTGAAGATTTCTATTTTTCCAAATCACCTAGTCTATATAGTCCCTATAGTACACTATTGGAAACAATAAAAATTTCACAAAAATGATTGAGCACAATATTGCCAATCTACTCCTAATTTACCCAAAGAGAAAATTCCGCAAGAAAACTAAAAATAGAGTAAGATTTAAAGGTTTAAAAAGAGAAAAGAGAAGAAATTAGATTTGTGTGAGCCTCAAAAATTTAGGTAAGATAAATTAAGCATGATCAAACACTTTGCAATAAAATTATTTTAGTTCAATCTAGGTATTGTAAATTGTTCAAACCCTTTGAGCCCAACAAGAAATTTCATAAAAGACATTTTTATTAAACTACCAAAATGCTTTGTAAATAACAAAGTATAAGCTTTTATTTGGCTAGTTATTAGTTGTCAAGAATTGCAAACAATAGAGCTATTAGAAAAAATTGACAATTTCAAGATTGAAATTTAAAGGTAATAAACTTTTAAAAAAATGAAGGTATTTTAAGCAAGTCAAAGTATCAAATATTTTTCTAGATCCTTTAGAATCAAATAGGAAATTTTTATAAGAGATTTCTATTAAATTACTCAAGATGCTTTTCTAAAAAAAATAAGCTCTTATATGGAAAAATTAATAAAAGTCTAATATTGAACAAAAAATAGCTATAAGAATAATCTAGAAAATCCCAAAATTAAATGCCAAGCACAATACTATCTAGACCATTAGCTAAGCAACTAAGATGAAAGGAAAAGAAAAGAACTCATGGGATTTAAAAAAAGTTGTTAAATTGATGAATTAGCAAGCCATATTATAATCTTTAATATATTTTTCTTGATCTACCCCTGAATTCTAGGTTGAAGCCTTTTTATAATGACTTTAGGATAGTTACAATCATTATGAGAAGTTGATGTAAGTTACATACATTATGAGGGTTGGTTATAACCACCATAAAGTTAAGTGCTATAGTTGACAAGTGTCTAGTAGTTACAACAACCATGGTAGTTAATCATAATTGCCATAATTAACAAGCATTCAATCCACATGGGATTTTGAACAATCATCTCATAACTTCTATTCCTTTTTCTTAAATCATAATTTTTTTTAAAAAAAATTTAATAACTTCATTTAAATTTGTTAGATCATCTAAATCATGTTTATCCATCTTACTTTGTGAGCTTGAACCTCCATCTTTACTCTTCTTTGCAGATTGAGAACCACCAGTGTCTTCCAATTTCTACAACTCTGGTAGATATGCTAAAGTCTGACCACCAATAGTAAGAAAATCAATCCTTTTACCATTTATTTCTCCAAGACTTGGTGTTGCCCAAACAAAGTATGACATGCGGTGCCATACTGTTATGAAACAAAAGTGCATGATTTATCATCATAGTAGCCAACGATGAATACAACTCATGTAAGTGGGGCTTGCCACTACTGCTGTAGTTGCCGTCATAAAGTGTGTGTGTGCAAAATGTAGTTAGAAAGCCTGTGCTCAGGAAGCAATGGCAACAACCATCATATTCATATTCAAAATCCTTAGAAATCATTTTAAGATCGTTGTCAAATGACAATGTCAAGTATGAGTACCAACAACCCATGAAACCCAATACCAAAAAGCAGAAAAAGAAACAATGATGTGATATGGCATCATGGGAAATGGAGCTGGGCAACACCACATGCTCTCTCTCTAATTTCTAGTCAAAGATCCCTCCTTCCTTTTCTATGAGGGTAGGTGTTGATGCATAAATTTGGGATGCACCAACATTGAGAAAGAAAAACTCTTTTTAAGGAGACTATTGCCTAGGGCACCTCTCATATACAAAAACCTAGGAATATTCTCAGCTATAGAGAGGGCCATGTGACATTACAAAAAAGAAATTGAAATGGAAAATCAAGGAATTTGAATTAAGCAACAGTCTTGAATCCCAATACTTAATGAAAACACAATAGTTAACTAAAAATAAATAAATTTTCCTTGGTCCCCTATTGCTATTGCTGGTCATTCACTGCCACTAGTATCCATGTAGGAAGACTTCAACCACCATTGAAGAGGGAGAGAGAGAAAAATAGGGAGAGAGAAAAGACCCCATTTTTAGCATGGACGATGTTGACCTCAACACTTAGCCCCTAAACTTTTAATTGCATGCAAGTGCAAGGAGTAACAAAACCATAGAAACATTAAGATGATGCAATAGATAGAGAAATGAAAACATGACAAAATGGACAAATTGAAACTTGAAAGTGAGCTATACTAATCTAAACATGATTAAAATAACTATATAATCAAAAGAGAACTAGATATGGGCCACCCTTACCGTACTATCTTATTTAATTAAAAATCAAAATATATAATTCTTATAAATCATAACTATAAATACATAGATACATATATAATTAAAATATAATTAAGCTCGCATTCCCAATCTTCTCACAAAGTAAAAGTCAACAGCATACAGACTACTTCAAGCACAAGACCCATACTAAACTTAATGAGGATAAGCTCATGTTAGATCGTGGCTAAATGTAATTTTCAGATTTTTCCTTGGGATTCTTTTTTGTTTTTCTGAAAGGGAATGGGTGAAAAGAGATTACATATTTTATCTTTTTTGAATTTTGGGGAAATAGGTTCAAAAAGGGAAATGAAGGTTAGGGTGAAGATAGCTGCCAGACCCCATCACACTTAAGAACTTATTACACTGCCAATGAACATGGTCCTTATTCTTCTTTTTCTTCTTCTTCTTTTTTTGAAGAAACTTTGCACATGGTGTACTTCATTCTTAAGGTAGAAATTCCAACACAAGTTTGGCCAATTAGTTGCACTACCAAAGAACATGATCCTTTCGAAGCTTTGCTCATGGTGCAATTTAACCCTCATGTATGTGCCTTTGATTACAATTTGGTAGCATCATAGCAAGTCTCTTGAGTGGGTAAGGGTTCTTAAGTGGAGATGAACACACTTCATCCCATTGTTCACAAGGTAGCCATGGATCATCACCCTTAAGGGTTAGGGCTTAGGAGAGGGAAAATGGAGTTTTCCAAAGTCACGTAGTGATTGCGGCTAACTAATTTCCAACATCACATATCCTACAATCATATGACGATGATGAGTTAGCATAAATCTCATGCTCCATAATCCAACATAACTAAAAAATAAAAACCTTGAAAAAGACTAGGAAGAATCATAGCATTATTGAAATATATAATATAAATGAGACTTCATGTAATAGTAATAAGAAATATTATATAAAGCATTATACTAACATTATTTTCCAATGGTGCTCTAATGACCTAATTCCTAGTAACTCAAAAGACCATAATGATTATTAAAATCATATGAAAAGCAAAATCAAAGCAATATGGTAAGAAAGAAATGATGAAAATGCAAAGAAAATGCAAGGGAAACCTGGNTAAGAAAGAAATGATGAAAATGCAAAGAAAATGCAAGGGAAACCTGCAAATGCAACTATATACAAATGAAATGCATGGAGAAGGGGAAGAAAACATGCAACTAAGAATCTACCAAGTGTCCATGTGGGGCACTTGAGTAGAAATGCTTCAAATAAAATGTGTTAAAATTCCCATGCAACCTATTATCCTTGCACGTCAACAATTTCATAAACATTGGGACCAATGACATCTTTAACTCAGAATGGGCCTGACCACATAAGAGAGAACTTACTTTGAAGATTGGTTTGACCAAATGATCTACCTCTCTTTAGGACTAGGTCTCTTATCTTAAAGGCTTTACCTGCATGATTCCTATTAAGGCATCGTTTAACAATTTCTTGATAATTATGATCAAGACATAATTGTAACTTGCTTGGTCATTTTCTATTAGGCACTAAATTTAAATGTTTCATAAGATGAATAATTTTAGATTCCACAAGTTCATCAAGTTCATGTTTCATCCAAGTTTCAATCTTGGGTTTAACAGGTCTAAGTCTTAGTGAGTCATCAAATATAGCTTTTCTAGGAACATGTTCCATGGATGTGTCGTCAAAATTGGGTGCACCTTCTAACATTTTAAGTGATAGGATCTCATTTATGTCTTTGTCCTCCCCTAAAGGTGGCAGGTCACTCAAAAGAAATCCATTGTTTTGATGATAAGGCAAGGTGTCTTCATAGATTTCTTCACCTTCTCTAGAAATTTGATAAGGTTGGGTGGAATCTGTATGAGGAAAAGAATTTGTTTTAATTTTACTCATGTTTTCATTTATAACATGTTCACCACACTCAACCTTAATAACTCCAATATAAATTTTAGTGTTTTGGTTTTCCAAAGATTGATTTTGCTGATTAAAGGTTGTAGCTACTTGTTTGTAGAAAGGCTCTCTTGGTATGATCATGTATTTAGATTTTCCTTTGATGGGGATTAATAGTTCTGAGAAATTTGACCTAAAGAAGCACCTAAACTTGGCTTCAAAAGTTCTAGATAAGAGCATATCATAAGTGGATGACATGTCAACTACTAAGATATTCATATAACATGTGAATGTAGGGTATTGTCTAAGTTGTACTTTCACTTCTTTCAATGACCCTACTACAAGTACGTTGGAACCATTGAGTTGAACCACACTTTTCATTTGTGGTAGCATTTTTGATCCTACAGTCTTACATACATCAAGTAGCATGACACTAACGGTTGCTCTAGAGTCCATCAAAAAATTATGAATGTTCTTCCCTAAAATGATCAAGGTTGTTAGGAAAGGGGGTTGATCTTTCTTGCTTGACATGGAATTATTTGCATTCTGTACTAATAGCATGTTAGGACTTTTTGTGAGATGAACTTGTCTTTCAAGGTTTGGGGATTTCTCTTTTTTGATTTTAGGTGTATGAACTAAATTTTGAATCACTTCTTTCATTTTATTAAAGTGTAAAATGTCATACATTAAAATGTTAGATTTGATTTTTTTCAAATCCTCAACTAGATCTTAAGTCTTGTGTTCATCTTTAACTTCTTGTTGGATGGAGCTCTTCTAAGTATAGAAGGTGGGTTTGATCATTGTGAAGCATTTTTTTGGGATGACCCAATTTGAGTATTTGTGTTGTTTTAACTAGGAGCTCTTCTATTTGGAGAAGTGTAAGGATCATTCCTAGTTTGTTGTTGTGTAGTATTCATAATGTTGCTAAGTTTATGGTAGCGAGTGTTGTGTGGGTCCGGGTTGCTTACCATAACCTATTCTAATGATGAAACCTCTTTGTTTTCTGTTTCATGAGGTGTAGTAAAGATCATAACAAGGGTTTTCTCATTTTGTTGACCTTGTGTGTTGTCACCATATAATGCTAAAAATTGGAGACAAGTCTTCTCAAAATGTTACGTAGTGTTATTGGGGCAATAATACTTGTCATTAATTGATGTGCTAGGCTTCTCAAATTGTATATGACCCTTGTTATTTCACTTTAACTCAACCACATTGAAAGTTTTTGCAGTGAAGCCAATATTTGGGTCATTTGATCTTAAGTTTGGATTGAGGGTTCAATAGGATTAGATACCCTGTTTGGGTTTATGATGGACTAAATTAAGGCCTTTGATTAATCATCATTCAAACCAGTGTTAGGTGGTAGGAATGAACAAGATGTGGGACCTTGAAATCAATTGTTTGTAGGTTGAGTCATTTGAAGGGACATGAGAGTTTAGAACATAGTATTGGCCATTGGGAAAGTTGGTAGAGATAGAGGCTTATATTGCATAGGATTAGTAATGCTCATCATCCCAAATTGGGTTTGGATACTATTCATGAGGGTAATTTGTTCCAACTCTATAGCCTTAACCATTGCTCCTTGTATTTCTATTATGTTGGGATTAGATTTGATGACATAGGTAAAGAATGGATCAATGGTAGACATGTAGAAGTTGAGGATACCATCACGTTGTGGATACATCTTGTTTGGCACATAGGCAAGCTGATGAAGGAATCTAAGATTGTAACCCCTAAAATTTTTCTCAAGTAATTTTTTTAAGCTTGTGAAGTTACTTAATGCGATTGTAGGACTCATGAATTTGTCAAATTAAGTCAAAATTTTTTTTGAACTCCTTCCATGAGTTAATAGAGGCATTGGGGAGCATCAAGAACCATTGGGTTGCTTTGGTTTTGAATGTTATCACAAACGCCCTACATGTCACATCATTTTGCACAATGTTGTGGATCCCTAGCAAGGTTTCGAAACATTGTATGTGTTGGCAAGCATCATTTGTAGGGGATGTGGGATCAAAGAATAGGTTTATGTTTTAGAGAGATTTTGGGATATCATGGTAGTAAGTAAAGTCAAAGAGATTGCTCACCAAGGGAGCCAGAGGTTTATTGGTTGCCATCCTAGTTCAAGTTCTCCTAGGATTAGAACTTGGGAAATGTAAAGCTTATCATTTCCTTAAGGCGAAGAGATGGGGGGCAAAGGAGAGTTCGCTCATAAAATGAAGAACTGTAAAATATGATTGTTAAAATAAAACTATGAGATTAAGTAAAAAGAAAAGAAAATATTGAAATAATATTTTTTTTTACAAAGAAAAAAAAAACACTAAGATATGCTATTTTAAATTTTTTCAATAGAAAAATAAATGCATGAAATTACAAAATTTATAAAAATTTTAAAAAAGGAAAACAGTAAAATAAAATTAAAATTTAATAGTAATAAAAACCACCTTACCAGGGACTAGGATGAGGACCGCCAAAACAAAGAAAATGAGACTGGAAACTGAAAGTTTTCAAAAAAGGGCCGTGATTAACATGGGTGATGTTGACCTCAACAGCGGCGTCTACAGAAGAGACCATAGAAAAATCACCGTCATGTTCTTTTCCCATCGCTTATGAGTCCGATATTCCAGCAGCAAAGCCACGAAGAAGAAGAAGAAGAGGAAAGATGGAGTCACTGTCGCCTTCAACGTGAAGCTCTCTTCACCACCTTTCATCAATTAACAACAACAAAAACACTCACTGTGCAGGCCATGGCCTCTCTGTTCAAGGCTTGCGCTGCTCTCCATGACAATGTTAGCACATGTTTGCTGCATGGCTTGGCCATGAAATCTGACGTCCTTTTTTATTCTTCTCTTCTCAAATCATCATTGGCTGTAGCTCTATGCCAATTCAGTCCTGATACTAATCCACCACACCACCTTGTTTAACTTTTGTTTGACCAAATGCCCCCAGACAACTTCTGCTTCAATGCCCTGATTGCCACTTATGTTAGGCAATCTTTGTTTCGCCATGCTCTGCAAGTGTCATCCGCCGTGAAAGGTTGCAGGATCAAGCCCAGGCTCAACTGTGTGAGCCCCCTGGCTCTTGCGGGAGCCTCTGCAAATTTGGCAGCCCTTTTGTTGACTAGAAATTTTGAACATGGATGGCACAGGTTCCTTCCGCAAATTAGAAGTATCCAGAGCCCAAATCCATTGCCTCACCTGGCACTTCTGTCATGCTCGTCCATCATTTTTTTTCTGCTTATGCATGAGTTTAGGACCAGGAGAGGATCTAAGATTCACTGAACTTAATGCTGTAATGCGAGGATCGCTGGAGAGGATTTTATTTGTGTTCAATGCCTCCTGCTAGTCACTGAAACATCTGAAAGTTGCTGGGGCGTTGGGGGGCGGGGGGATCAGAGGCCTTATGCGATTTATGGGGCCGGCTGGCTCTGAAATTTGGTTCCAATATTTTTACTGTTGCATTCAAGCTCTCTGATGTCCATAGAGCTTTGGATTCTTTCGAGAGCCCGGTTTTCTCTCTGCGCACGAGTGCGTGCGTTTTGGTTTGCATTACTATACGTCTACGTATACAGGTGGGGCCTCAGGCTCTTTCTCTTTGGATCGGTGACGATCAGAATCTAGCGAATGCTCTGTCAACCTTCTCTCTAACCGGGACACAGAGCACACGAGATAAACTTTGATTTAATTTGAATTTTGTTTTGTATTGTACTCAAAATGCACAAATATTTAATTTCGATTTTTAATTATTTTACTATAAATTTCGATTTTTAATTATTTTACTATGTTTTCCAAGATATAATAGAACTTTTCTAAAATTAAGTTTAAGTTTTTCATATTATGCTTAAAAATATTATTATTATTGTTTTGTCACATAGCCCTTTCCAACTGAGACTATTCCCGGTTTCCGTACCCATACGGGAGGCGCCCTAGGTAATAGTTTCCTAAAACAAGTTTTCACAAGTGTTGGCGACATGTCCAAAATTTATGCATCAACACCTTTTTGGCGCTAGAAGGAGGGCAGTTTCTTAACCTTTTCTTTATTTTCCTTTTATGTTTCTTTTTCTTTAAAAAAAATTATCATATTTTTTTTATTACTGCCTATTTAATTTTTGCCTCCCTATTTTTAATTTTATTGCTCTATTTTAGTTTCATTTTCAAATCTCCAATTTATATTTTAGCAATCCTTTTTAATTTATTTTTTTGAAATTTAATTAAGGTGATTTAAATTATTTTACTTTTAATTTACTTTTCTGAAATTTTGCAATTTCAATTTTACTTTTAAAAATTTTAAAAAATAAAAAAATATAGCATTGAAATGTTTTTTT
>MNCI01036490.1:3354-14424 GCA_015680685.1 Gnetum montanum | reverse complement strand
AAAAAAATAATTGATGGTAGTGGTGTTTGCTCTAGAGAAGTTCAGGCATTATGTGCTTGGATATAAGGTGTTTTTGCACACAGATCATAGTGTGATTTGCTTCCTAATGAACAAGCCAATGGTGAGTCCCTATGTCATATGGTGGCTAGTGATCTTGCAAGAATTTAATCTCACAATGGTAGATTGAAAGGGCACTAAGAATGTGATCACCAATCACTTATCTTGGTTGTGATGGGATGACAAAGAGGAAGAAAGTCCATTATCTGATACATTTCCTAATGAACTTCTCTTTGCTAGGGATATAATTGAAAAAATGTTCAATGTGCTAAAATGGTATTTTGCATTCTCACCTATCTTCTTACTCAGGACATGCCATAAAGGTTGGACCACTAGAAGAAATAATAATTTCGTCACCAAGTAAAACACTTCATTGAGATCAATGGACATCTCTACAAGGTATGTGTCAATGCCCTGGTTCATTTGTGTGTCTCTGATGCCAATTAACTATGCATTCTCCAAGATTCTCATGAAAGTCCTTGTGGAGAACACTATGTTGGGAGATGCATAGTCATTAAAATCCTGATGGCAAGGTCCTATTGGCCAACACTCTTCATGGATGCTCATCATTACATCCACTCTTGTGAAAGATGCCAATGAGATGGTGGAATGATTGCTTAAATGGAGCAACCTCAATAATGGATTCAACCACTAGAACCATTCGACATCTAGGGCATTGATTTCATGGGTCCCATCACATCCATGTCAAATGGAAAGGTGTACATCATAGTTGCCATTAACTATTGTACAAAATGGGCAAAAGAAGTAGCTATCATCAAATATACATCCTCTACTACTATTTGGTTTGTACAAAAAAATGTTATAAATAGGTTTGGTGTGCCATATGCATTAATTTTTTACAATGAAACTCACTTTATAGGCACTATGGGGTTGAACACAAACTCACAACACCTTACCATACCCAAGCTAATGGTCAAGATGTTACCAATAGGGAAATCACAAGGATACTAACAAGAATTATTAGCATGTATAAGAAGGATTGGAGCACAAATCTAAATGATGCTCTTTAGGCCTATCGCTTAACTTAGAAACTTCCTGTAGGCTATTCTCCCTATGAGCTTGTATATGAAAAATTACCAATACTTCTCATTCAATATAAGCTTTGTACACTTTCAACAACTAATGACCTTTACCTTGACTTAAGTTTAGCCCAAAAACAAAGACTAATGAATCTGAACTTGCTAGATGAAAATTGATTAGTAGCCTTATCATCTAATGAGTTACATAAGGCTTGAAAATTAGAAGAGTCAAATTTCAACTAGGAGACAAGGTTCTTTACTAGAATCCCACACACGTACCTCAACAAAATAAGTTCCAAACATTGTGGGAAGGATCTTACATTATTTACAAGACTTTTTCTTTTGGGGCCATGATGATCTATAAACCTAAGAGCTTAAATAAGAAATAGCTAGTTGACATTCAACAAATTAAACCTTTCCATGAGCATAAGTTAGCTAACACAACAACAACCTCATCAAATGGACAACCACACTCCATATTTTGGATCTCCTCCCTTCAACTAAATCATGGGGGAGATGGCCACTCATGCTAATCATACAAAGTGGCTTCTCAGTTTTTGAAACATTTTTTTGTTTTACACATTCTTCAATTTTTCAACTTTTTGTTTTGCATATTCTTTATTTTACATCTTTTTTTTTCATGTTATTAATGTTTTCTAATTTTTTACACCATTATTAGTATATTTGCTATTTCTTGAATATTTTACACTTTCGTTTATATTTTATTTTATTTGGTATGATCTTCTAACTTTTTGTTAATAAGTGCCAGGTACAATAATAATGTGTTGCTTGATGGTGGTATGTACTATTTTTGTTATTTGATTGTTGGTGTTTGGTTTCTAGCTTTGAATTTCACTATAAATAATTAAGACATGGTTTCTTTTGCATGCAATATCTAGTGACTCCACAACATCCACCGATTTACAAACTCTATAGTTTTCCTTGTTTTGAAAACATGTAGTCCCTTTTTCATTAATTAAACTTTAATAAATTTGTAACTTTGGTAGTTTCCAAAATTGGAAAGGATTCAAAGGTTTGAATAGGGTGTGGATTTAAGGGGATTTGATATTCTTTGTGCTTTTCTATTGGGTGCATGTGTGTTTTCATGAACTTCTTACTATTTCATGTCTACCAATAAAATAAATGAATAAGTCCTTGCATGGTGCGGTTCTCATTAGGAATAAAAAAAGAAAGATGATGAGAATTCAAACCACACCCCTTGGATAGAATAAATGGTCTACAAGAACTGGTTATGGGACTAGTCCCCTCTAACTAAGACCCTTTCTCACTTCCTACTTCTCCAATAAGGAATAGTGGTTGTTTTATGGAAGTGCTCTTGTGTCTTAGGGGATGGATTGGTCTTAGAATGTCAATGAAAAGTCACTAAACATGGTTGGTTTTGGTCTAGACTAATGATGGATCCTATCAAGTCATTTAACCACAAATGCCATAAGGGATTTCATGTGACCATAATTAGGAATTCCATTCCACTCTCTCCCATATCCATCTATACTTTCCATGTCTCATCTCACTACTGGTTTCATGTTTTAGTTCGATGTCCTAGTTTTATGTGTCAGAATTCATAGTTAGTTTCTTTCAAGTTTTCGTACTTAATCATTTATAATCATTAATCATCTACGGAGCCCACAAACTCTTTGGTTTGAAGTTATGCAAGGGCATAAAAGGCTTGTGTCTACTTTTGGGAGGACCCACTTGCATATCTCTTAGTTCAGTTAGTTAAGTTCTTTATCCTTAGATACTTTTACAATCAAATTCTCTTTTGTTTACCCCATCAATGACATCCAATTATACACATCTTTACAATAGTTTTCACTAAATTCTTCTTTTCATTATTGTGAATTCTTATACCCTCTTTAAATATTTCCTTATGTTAAATGGTTTTTTGATTCAATGGACCACTTGTCTATTTTACCCTATTTTGCAGTCTTTCTGCTAACTGAAGAAACCAAGCTATCACAATCACAACTTAGTCAAGTGTAACCACTTACAAGACAAGGCATTACATCACTCTATGTTGCACATTACATACTAATTCATGATTTTGTTGTGATTGTAGTGGGAAGCATGGACTGGAAGTGGGACTATCTTTACCAAGGATGATGTAGCTAGACCAAACAATGAGGATCCTTCGTGATAGAAGGATCTCCTCTCTCTCTCTCTGTCTCTCTCTCTCTCATTCTTTTACTACTAAGAGGTGTTGGATGGTAGTGTTATCCAAGGTGTTCACTTCTCTTATCATGAATATCCCATTTTGTAAAAATTGTAATTCTATATACTTGGGCACTCAGATTCTATCTATTTTATCTAAGTCAATTTGTAATGTTAATCAATAATTCCATACCTACCCAATATGTTATGTTGTAACGAATTTGTTCATCCTTTCCTACACTTAAGGATGAGTTTTCATTTAGTCATGGGGGTTTGATGAGTCACATTTTATGTCAGCTCTGATGTCGAGTATGCGACATCAGAGTTGCAATGTTGTGTACACGAAGTTCAAGCCTTGATGCGATGTGAAGGTGTATACCCTAAGGCTATAAATACCACGCATGGGCTCCAATTTTCATAGTTAGTTTTTTATCATTCTCAGTTAGAGTAGTGAAGCTCTTACAATTTCTTTTCCTCAACGTTAGAATATTTTCTAAGTGCTTGCAGAAGAAGTCTATGTATGTATGGTTCTTTGTTTGAGCACTGATCTACCTAAGCACAACAATGTGATGGAAATAAAATGAACTCATGAAAATTATTGTAGCACTAAGAATAGCTTAATATTTTCTTTAATGAATTTTACTTTTATGCTCTTTATTTTAATGCATTTAAGTTAAGCAATTTATTTTCAGCAGTTAATGAACACAAGCATGACCACTTCAAGCATTCATATAGTACCTAGTAACCTAGCAACACTCAATGTTTGGTAGCCCAACAGTGCTATATGTGTTTAGGATGTGTCTAGGAAAGTGGGGTAGTTACTTGTGTTAGGCTAGCTAGGTAATAGATAAATTAGATCCTCAATTACTTTACCTTTCATTCTTATTATAGGCAATCAAACTCATAAACTAGAAAGTAAGAAAAATAATATACCTTAATTACACTTAAATCATACCCTTAAATTTCACAAGTGTAGTTGGGAGGACAACAGATATTCTCAATGCCCATTTCACTTCCTAGAAGAGCTAGTGCATTAGATAACTATAGGTCCACAAAATTCAACCAAATCATGCATAACACCTTAGTGATTTATATGGTTGGGTGTAGGGGTACCCCATTGCTCATCAATTTATTTTTCTATGAATTAAGGTATATGTTTTTTTATGAATAAAGAATTCATAAAACATTTAAAAAATGACCCATATTTTGATTGGCAAGCAAGGAAATAGAAACTTACCATGACTTACTTTACTTACTTAATTAATGTGAGAATGACTAATGAAGTTTGAGATGAGGTCCTCTATCATAGAGTACCTCCTTACCTTTTGACTTTCTTTCATTAGTTCCTTTATTGATGTCTTTAATATTGTATGAAAATCCATCTCATTCATGTTCTTCAAAATAGGAGAACCTATGATAATTGATTGTATCATTCATTTTAAGGATTTTTCCACCTTTCAGCTCATTCTCATTTCAAGTTGTTGTGTCCTACAAGATACACTCACTAGGTTCCTTTTGACAAGAATAAGCATTAATGTTATTTTATCCAATATGAGGATAATAATAAGCTTTTTTATGTCCACATTTTTTACAAATATATAAAGTTTTTTATTCATGAATACATTAATCAAACCTAATTACACTTGAGCTAGTGCTAGTATTCTTTTTTGGGGTTTATTCTAAGCTTTCACATCTAGGCTAATTTTCATTACTTTCACTAACCCCTTTTTCTTGAGTATCCCTACATTTTTCTTTATCTAATGGGTTTAGTAGTTGAATATCAACCTTTATGTCTAATATTTCTCCTTTTAATTTGGAAAATAAGATATGAACCTCAGAAAATTTTGTATTCATATTTTATTTACCTTTTTTAGTAAATAATGTAGGATAAGAATTTCCTAATGTAATTCACTATATCTTTCATCATACTTACCACTTAGTTCATTAGAAATTTGTAGTTAATTTTTATGTGTAAGGTCCATACAAATAAGCTAAGAATATTTTGTAGTGTCATCCACCTCTTCTTCACTTTGCTCTCCATCATTTTACTCTTCCACATATTCCTTCTCTTTAGATGTTGATTTTAATGTAATGTGTTTTTGTTTTATAACTCCTTTTCTTATGAGATTTATTTTATAACTAATCATAGCACTTTGGAGCTCTTCAAATTTTAAGACACAAAAATTTCTAATTTCTTCCATGGTTGTAACCTTAGGTCTAAATTCTCGTTGTAGTGTTCTAATCATTTTTATTATTACATCACTTTTAACAAAGTCCTTGCATATATCCCTAATTTCTACAACTAGATCATTTGCCCTAAAAAAGTAATCTTTAATCATTTTACCTTCCCTCATTTTAAGTTTTTCATATTCACTTTGCAAAACAAAAAGTTTAGGTTGTTTTACTATGCATGTGCCCTCATAGGTAGTTTCTAATGTTTTCCAAATTTCTTTAGTAGTTTTACATCCATCTACTTTATTAAATTTAGACTTATTTAATGTATAATATAAACAATTTTTTGCTTTGGAATCTCTTTCTTCTGGTGTCCACTTGCTTTTTTGCTTGAGGACCTTTGATGTGTTGTGGATGAGTAGTATGTATCCTTCAAGGATGGACTCCTATACTTCAAATTCCATTGACTCAAAGAAGCCTTGCATCCTTGCTTTTCAATATGCAAAATCGAACCTATTAAACATTGTTGGCTTTCTGTAGGATGTTACATCCATAATTTACTCTTTGAAAATTAAAGCATGAATGAAGAGTATCAAGCTCCAATACCACTTGAGGATCAAGAATTTAGAAGGGGGGTTGAATATGTTCCCAATTGATATTTTGATTGATGTTTGCATTTGTCCTTATAGAGAGTTTTCTCCTTCTTCATAGAAGAAACCTTTTAGTAAAAAGCAAAAGCTCATAAGGGCATTTTTGAACAAAGGGAAGACCTAATCTTTTTCCTATCTTGGAGGGAAGGTTTTTCAAGATTACTTATAAGGATGAAAAATACAAACATCAAAGGAATACTTGGAGTGACTTCTACTTTAGTAATAAAATTTTTTTTTGGGTATGATACATTGGAGGGCACTAAATTGAATCCAAGATAGACTATTTCTAAAAGGTAGAGAATCAATATGTTTTCCCTTTCAGTTATGTTATTGGATGATGTCATAGTGAGGCTAGATCCCAACATCTTTGCACATGAAAGGCTATCACTAGTGATGAGCAACGAGGTAGCCCTACACCGAACCATATGAATCACAAGTGTTCATGCATGATTTGGTTGAATTCCATGGGATTTGTAGTTTTCATTAGACTAGTCTTCTAGGCAAGGAACCTTTTCTTTAAGGTCAATCATTGTCTTTCCAATTACACTTGTGACATAAACTAGTATGGTTAAGTGTAATTGAGGCATCTAATTTTTATCATTTTATATTTTATGGTTTGTTGTTCAAAGAAAGATAAAAGTAATTGGATTAACTAATTTAATTTAACTAATTAACTAATATCTAAATAGTCCTAACATAAGCATCTGGTCCCACTCTATGCACATGTCCTAAACCCATGTATCCATTGTTGGGTCACCAAGCACTATGCTACTAGGTGTACCAAGCAATAATGTTGTTGGGATCACCAAGAAAATACATGTTATGCTCAAAGTGGTCATACTTATGTGTTTAATATATCTGGATTACATTATTTAACTACTTAATGAGCTTAATTACTGGAAAACATTTGATAAATAATTGAAAACATTAAATTCATAAATAAAATATTTAATCTATCTAGAATGCTATAAGGTTTATTAGAAAACTTATCTTTATTGCTACACATATTATTGTGCTCAGGTACAACAATGCTCAAATAAATATCCATACATGCAATGAATCATACTGTAGGCACTTGGGAGACATATTCTAACTCTCAAATGAACAAACTACAAGAGATTCACTACTTCTAAAATCTCATTACCATAAATGCAGCTGGTAGGTATGTATTTATAGGAAAAATATGGACACTATGTTGATGGGGCCTTGTTGACACATGATATGATGTGTTGATGAGGCCTAAACAATGAGGCCTCATCAATGTAGCCAAAAAAACCCACAACTAAATGAAAACTTGTCCTCAAGTTCTTTTACAAAATTGGGAAGGTATGGGATTATTGACTGACCTTTCATAAACAAAATAGACTAACTTGACAAAAATGGACTGCCTGAGTGTACAAATCAATACATTACAAAAATGGTAGTGGTGATGATATAAATTCGAACACCATGACATGACTCTTCAAAATTGGATATCACATTCCTTTATGGCATGAATTTTGATGGAGAAGATTAGATAGTCCCAAGTGGTGGTGGCTCCTAAGGTTCTAAGGGACCTTCATTAGCTTCACACACATGCAATGGTAGTTGTGGCTATCTTGCTGCTACTACAACTTCTGGTGGGAGGTGAAAAGCATCCAATAGTGCTTTCATTTTCTCCTCCTTACTTCTAGAATCGTGTACTGTATACGTAGCTTCACCAATGTGGGTTGGAATGAGCACATCCTAGGAACATTAAATTACTTTAAATAAATCCTTTGCATTGATAAACTAGGCAGAAAATTGTTTGCATTCAATGTTGAATGCTTTGGCTATATCATTCAGCTCCTAGTAATTATTCATCCTTTTGGTTATGTTCTCAACTTCGAGTTGATCATTGGTCTATGAATCATGGTCTAAGAACTTTGAGTTCTACATTTGTAGTCTCAAGCTTTTACTTGGTGTCTTTATGGTGCTTGAACTCTACCTTGTATAGCAAATACAAGCTAGCCACTTGTTTCTTTAACTCTGACCATGGCCATCTAGTAGTTAGTATAACTAGATCTACATAGTGAAGATTGGCTAACTCCATGTAATCTGTCATTTCTTCTATTTGAAACTCCTTTAGGTTGATCTGTACTTTATTATAGGGATTAATCCCATCAACAATGGGCTGTTAAAATTCTCTTCCTTGTTGGAGTTGCTGGAGAGCTTCATTTATTTTTACCTTTTCCATTTAGATGTGCTTCTCATTGACTTTTTTTTTGCAAGCCAACCTCGTCTCTATAGTGATGTTTGACTTTTTCAAATTGTAAAGCTTCATTCTTATAGGTGGAAATTTCAATGGTAGAATGTTGGCGCAAGGCATGAACTTCCTCCATTAACAAATTTTGATTCTCTATGGACAATTTTCTCTATTGCATATTCACCCTAGCTAGTTGCTCCTGTTGTTGATAAATAAATTCTTACATTTGTTTCTTCTAGGCATTAACATTATGTAGGCAATGATTCTGTGTGGTCAAAGCCTCATTCTCCTAGCACATTTGAGCCAAGTCCTTTTGAATTGAATACATCTTTGCTTTTGCTATGCACTAGTTAAAGATGGTTGTTACCACTTCCTCTTAAGGCTTTCTAAATTTTTCTTGAAGTTGTTGGAAAGCTTCAACTTTGGTTGTTGTTGGGTTGAGGATCACAGGAACAACAAGGCGAGTACATAATTCAACAACTTCTACAACCAAGTGTTGATTTTGTTCTTGAGATGTTTTGAGTTGCCCCTCCAGGATGATGCATTTTTCCCTTGCATATAACAACTCTAACTAGGTTATGGTGATGTTTTCCAAACAATTGAAGATATCCAAAATCTATTACTTGATCCCCACTAGTTGATCTAGCAATTCTTCATGCTAGGCTACATTTAGTTTCTTGTTGACCATGCTTATAGACATCTACATGTCTCAAAGTGCAGATATGTTTGGTATAGATGCTGTAGGAGCATTTAGTGATTTGATGACATAGTCAACAATGAATTTAGCTATTATCTCTTGCCCTTAGTGCTACATCACTAGAAGAGTTTCCCCTTCACCTTTCTCTAAATGCATCAAGAAGGTGGTGGCATTCTTAAAGATCTCTAGGAGTAAATTGTTTTAAGATAATGACACCATTACCTCTCAAGCATTGGAATCCAACCTCATAGGTAACTACGTTCATTGGGTAGAGAATATTGGTCCACCCCTCTTCATCTAGCTAATTGTTCAAGCCACCTCATTAAGGTGACTCATTATTGGTCTATATATAGATGGATCTGCACCACTCATCCCTGCACACTACTCTTGCTCACTCAAGTGCTACTCTCAAATTTTGCATAAGTGCTCAATGGCTACATAGGCTTCTAGTGTTGTTTCTTGAGTTAGTGGTAGTGGTGGAAACTACTCCTCTTAAGTTGTAGTAAGCATCTTTTCCTTCATGATTTTGGACCATGAGGCTAAAGGCACATGTCTAATTGTGTCATTGACATAGTGGATGCTTCCTACCCTTTTGAAAAGTTTCTGAATGAGGGACAGAAAGGATAGGGTTTTTCTTCCATGTTTATTTTCCTTGAATCAATTTTCAATCTTCAAATAGATGAGTTATGGAAGGTTTACAAGAAATCTCCTACTTAGAGTGATGCATGCATAAGTGGAGAAGGTAGTCACCTTGCTGGGCATCACCATTGGATTGAGGTGATAGGTCACAATTTTGAAATAGCTATACTTTGCTAATGTGAGCATGTCATACTCCTTACGATCGACCCTGTAGCATTGCTGAGTTCACTTCCTTTTGGCCTCAGGATCACCTTTCATTGATAGCTTCACCAACTATGTTCCAATGTTAGGCAACCCTAGTGGCTATAGGATACTTGAATATCCTTAATCTTTACTATGGATCCTAGCTTTTTGTTATTCTAGAAGAGATATGTCTCTCTCATGTACCATTTCCCATTAGATGTGAGGACTGGCCACATGGGAGAGGTTTGTAGTTGTGTTTTAACATCTACTAGAGCTTTATCTAGGAATGGCCCAAAGTTTATTTCTTAAAGAATTGATCATTGAATTTCTTGGGACCTGATGATGTCAAGATAGACTTCAGTCAAAATGAATTCAAGCCTCTATGTGGATCCTAGCACTCCTCCTTATTGTGATTGTTCTATGGGCACTCCTTCTAGAATCTATTGAATATATTCCACTTTAGGCTCCTCATGAAGAGGTCCTATTGCATGAGTTACCTTTGCAGTTCTTGGACTTGCTCTTGTTGGTCCCTACTACCTTTGGATCATTTCTCCCTCAGTTGAGAAGGTTTTCTTTCTTACAAGTGCCTAGGTCTTTGTGACATCTATAATCACAATAAGACCATGGGTTAGCAATCATTGTGTAACATGAAGCAATTGGGATACCTTTATCTCTTAGGATAGTTACACTTGGCTAAGTTGTGATTATAGTTGATTTAAGTACTCCAATCATTAGTTTACTTATGTTATCATTAATAAATCATCGTAGAGGTTGTTGAAAGGGTTAAATCATGAAAAGATTAATATTTGTGCATTGTTAAGTTTATTAATCCTTTAGGGGTGTTAGAAATGTTTTTTAAAAATAGAATGATTTGAAAAAATGGCTAGGAAGTTATAGGCTTTCGAAGGTTTTGGCTCTAAAAAATGGTAAAAACTCCTCATGTATTATGTAGCAAATGACAAAAAATTTCTAAGTGTGTAGCCATATATATAGGATTTTTGCACTATGTCAATGATGCCTCATCAACAAGGCTTTGTCAATGTCGTTAGCCACATCATCGATGAAGTTGTTGACCACCATAGACAACTATTGAGTTTGGTCAAACTTGTAAAATAGAAGGAGTTTTTTAATGAAATTGGGATCAAATGAAAGCTTAAAAGGCTAAGAACAATATAAAAATATAAGAAAAATAAAGAAAAATGATTTTTGGGATGAATGAAATAAAAGGTTAAGGAACAA